>APFE031276637.1:49487-103593 GCA_000404065.3 Pinus taeda | reverse complement strand
TTTTTTTTTTTTAATTTAGAACATCGAACTGCTGGTTTTATTGTCAAAAATTAGGATGTAAGTTTCCAATATTTTTTTATTCACCAGTTCTGAATATTGAATGATAAGATTTGATTTATTTAGAACTTTACACATTACATTAAAATATTAGTTATTTTTTAATTTATAACAACGAAATGATAGTTTTCTGGTTAAAAATTTGGAAATCTGCTACTTTACTATCTTAAATAAAGATTTTATCATTTTAATGCTCTCAATAAAATAATATGGAAAGTTTAACCTACTATTTCGGTAGTCTAAACCAACAATTAAAAAACATATACAGAAAGTGTGTACTATGGAAAAGCTACCATTATGAGAACGAGCGAAGTCCAGTGGGAATCAATATAATGGTCAAAAGTTAAGGTCCTTGGAAGAATAATTGTTCTAAGTATGTGGGACAAAAAAACTATAAGGTCAAAGATTATGGTCAAAAGCTCAGTTCTATGGCAGAATAAGGTACAAAGTAAGATAGTGGTGGTCAAAAGTCTCTGTAACCACAAGGTCGTAGTTGCACTTGGTCAATAAATTTCTTATGAAATTTTAAGATTCCAAAATTAGGCCATTATTTAAATTAAAAAAAAATAATATTTTTTATATATATTTTAAATTATAATATAATTTTTTAAAAAGTTTCTTAGTTTTTTTTAATATGTTATTATATTAGTTTAGGAACTTTTTTTTAACTATTATGAAGTTTTTAATTCAAATTTATCCTCGTATCAGCGTAGATTTATCTTAAATAGGGATCTAACATGAGCTTACAGGGATTCATTTTCTTCATTTTCTTCACTTGCAATTTTTTTTATGAGTGGATATTATTTATATGTTTTGTATAATTATTTATCTTTTTTTACTTTTAGATTTTTTAAAATTTTTATTGTGGCCAAGCAAAATTTCAACTTTGATGACAGACATACATACAAGGTTACACATCATGTTGGGTTGGAGAAGCGTTCATTGGATAGAAGCCAAAGCTTCGACATTTGAGAATCTTTCGTTGTCCACTTTATATTCATGTTCCCACTCATAAGAGAAAGAAGATAGAACCTTCATGAAAGAAAGGAATATTTGTTGGTTATAGTTAATCATCAAAGTCTTATAGAATCTACATTCTAGAGCAATGATAGGTTGAGGGTAGTCAGAATGTTACTTTTGATGAGAAGGTTTCATATTGGAAGTATAAATATTTTTTTATGGATTCCAACGATGAAGAAAGAGATGAGGCTTCTAAGGAAGAAAGTTCAATTTCTACAGAACATCTTAAAGAGCCAGAAGGATATTGTGAACCTGTAGAACCAAATGTTGTTCCTGAGATAAGGAAAAGACTAGCATGGCTTAGATCGACATTGGAAGAAGCAGAAGGACATGCAAATCGACATGGCACATCTAGAGAAAGTAAGAAACCTAAAAGGTTGTCTATTTATGTAGCTCTTATGACTAATCTTATTGATGCAAAACCTTTCACTTATGAAGAAGTGGTTAGCCAATAAGTTTGGATGGAGGCTAAGAATGAAGAATATCAATCCATCATGAAGGAGGATGAATGGGATATTATGTCCAGACCGAAAGATAAGTGAGTGGTGACTTCCAAATGGATATACAAGATCAATAATATTGACAAATACAAGATGTGAATTTTTTCTATACGGTTCTTTGAGAAAAAGGGAGATGACTATGACGAGACATTTTCTTTAGCTTCTAGATAAACCTCTATTAGATCTATTATTTCTCTTGCTACTTCATTGGGTTGGAGTTTAGATAAAATGGATGTAAATATTTCTTTCCTCAATGGTGTAATATAGGAAGAGGTGTAGATAGATCATCCTAAAGGTATTGAGGTGCATGGGAAGAAATCTCACAATTGTAAGTTGAAAAAGGCCTTGTATGGACTCAAGCAAGCTAGCTAATGAGACTTAGATTTAGCAAGAGTGATGTTGATCCAAACCTATATTTCAAGGTTGTGAAGAATCCACCTATGATACTATTTCTATATGTTGATGATTTGTTTCTAATAGGTGTTGAGTATCTCATTATTCAATGTAAAAGGTAGTCAGCCTCTGAGTTTGAAATGAAGGATCTTGGCATGATGCATTATTATTTGGGACCAAAATTATGGTAGAAGTTGTTAAAAATAACAACAAGAAATGTTGAAAATAACATAAAGAAAAAACACTAATTTAATTTGTCCTTGAATTAAATTGGGAATTAAATTGTAATTCCATATCTCATGACAACTTGTAATAGTTAACTAAGTTAATTTGACTTAGTTAGCTCAGTTATTTTGAGTTGAGGGTCTAACTAGAGTCATGTAGAGTGTCTCCTACAATTAGGAACACTAGTTGAGTTTATTTTGAGTTGCAATTATTTAATTGAGTTTAACTGAGTTAAAGTCAGTTAAACTAGTTCTAACTGATGGATGAATTAGTGGGAGGTCCAGTAGTGGGGTGTTACTTGCAGTAGTGGGGTGTAACTTGCAGTAGTGGGGTGTAACCTATCGAGCAGTGGGGGGCTTCTTGAAGTGCATTATGGTGCTTCCAACAATGATCAACTAGTAAACTGAAGATTTACTCATAATTAACCCATTCATGCGAGATCAAAGAAAGCCCTAGTTGATATTGGAATTAAGGGACAATGATATCAGTTGTAAAATCATCTAAATTAAACATATGGTGCATGCAGTCAGAAGAAGGCCTATAATAAATAATTCCTTAATTAGAAAACTCACTAATTCTATCCATTCAAACTGCCTTTAAAAGGAGGAATGAAGGCACATGTTTAATCATTTTTTGATGAGCACGAGTTGGTGAGGACAACCAATAGGAAGGGCACTTTTGTGCATGGATATTGTGAGAGAAAGGTGTGCCAAGAGAAGCTTGTGCACAGGTTGGTAGTGAGATAGATAGAGATAGTGCAAAGGTTGCTCAATCTTGAGCAAAGCATTGTAATCTTCTCATATTTTATGACTAATGCAATATATAGATAGCAGAGGTTTTTAGTTGTGGATTTCCCCAAGAAATAATTGTGTTATGTATGATAGAATTCTTTCTCTTATATGTTTCGTGATTTCATCAATCAATTATTGTTTCCACTGATGAGTAGAGTAGATTCATGTCAATTGTTTTAGCATATTAACATTTGTAGTTTAAATCTATAAGGAAATTCTACATCATATCAAAGCTAGATTTGTAGAACTTTCTACATGCTATTAGAGCTGAAATCACAATAGAAGAGAAGAATTCAAAGTTTTCTTTGCAGGTGGATATAATTTGCAAAATCATTCTTCAGAGTTAGTAGAATGTCATTCTATAGATTAAGACTCGAATATTCCCTTGAGGGTAATTCAAATTATACTATTTGGAACGACAAGCTGGAGGTAGTGCTGGAAAATAACTAGATGAAGGAATTCACATACCATGATATCCCAAAAACTCCAACATCTGATGCTAAATATCTAGCAGAGTGGAAGAAGAGTGTAGCAAGAGTCAGGAGGATCATCTTGGAGCGTGTGAGAGAGCACATAGTCTTGAACATACATGGAAAACAGTCTCCCTTCGCTATGTGGAAGACTCTTAATGAGCTAATTGGAAATAGCCATGAAGCTAATAAACTTGAACTGATGAAGAAATTGAGGGTTGAAGACAATGTGTATGAGGTAGTCTTTAGAGATGGGAAGGCATACCTCAAGCCTCTTGCTTCATGTCAACTTAGGCAATTTGGTGTGAGGGTCGAGAGCCTCTACACATTAGAGGAAGGTGCATGCATAGCCTTGAGGAGCAAGGAAGGGATTAGAGATGTTGTGGTTGAGAGGGAGCACGATTTAGCTCCCAAGAGGAAGCCTCATCCAGTTAGTAGTTGGGATCACCAGGAGGATGATGATGAAGAGGACCTATCAGAAACCTTCACTAGGAGGAGAGATCGAGTCAAGTGGGCTTGTTAGCACTCCATAAACCCCTTTAGGCTGAGGGAAGGGGTCCCAAAGGTAACCACAAACCATTTGTAAGCTAGAATCTAGGCTTTCTAGATCTAGAGAGGTTTCTCTCTATGGTTTTTTAGTCAATTAATTGGCTAAGTATTTTAGATTTTAGTCTAGTTTTTAAGAACAAAAAGAATAGGATTGTTTTTTATGATTTGATGGTAGGTATGAGGAAATTCCATTGTATATGAGGTCACTTTCAATGAATGTTTTCAGTGAATAGGTAAAATAATTAAAGGTTATTGTAATAGGAGCGAGGTAGGTAGTCCTTCTAATGTTTTTGAATAGGTTTGTTGTAGGATGGTGAGAAAAAAATGGTGGACAAATGACACTTAAAGCATCAAACTAAAGGATGATTTTTTCATGTCATTTAAGAGGAATTTTTTTTATTTTTTAGAAAACTAAAATATAGTGTTGTAACAACAAATTTTGAGATATCCTTTGTTTATCTAAACAAGAAGATGTGAAATCATGGTATAATCATTTCAGAAAGAAAACTTACAACATACAGAAACAAATCATCATAATGACTAACACAATAATTCTTGAAGTAAGTCCCTTTGGCCTTCTTTTATTCACTAAAAATACTTGAAAATACAGAATACAAGTCTTTTTTCTTCACACACAGACCAACCAACCTCTTCTACATTTCCTTTCATGATCTTAAATAGACTTACATCATAAAATATCCTGTGACCAGATTCAATGTTTGAGTTATCTATTTATAATAGATGGAAACCCATAAAAATAGAAACTTAATTTTTTTCATAAAAAATTAGACACAACAATAAAAATAGTACTTCTGGATAATATCAAACTTTCTGCCATCATGCCCAAGATCCTATTAAAAATAGCCAAAATCCTCTGGATGCCTTGGTTCATTCATCTTCTGCATTGTTAGCCCCCTTCAAGCTTACCGGGTTCCTCTACTTGAGCTTATCAGGTTCCTCTACCTTTGGGATGAAAAAAGAAGAAACAATGACCCCTCTATGCTGTGCTCCAAATATGTAACAACCCCTGTTGGTGTTCCTTAATACATTTCTCTGTTCTGCAACCAAGGGTAAGACCAGGGGAAAATACATCGGAACTTTAACAAAATCTACATTTTCTATTGAGTGTCACTTTGAACTGTGTGGTAATGAAACTTTGTGATACACTTAGCCTTGGGGGCTTAGGCATATATTTATGACAGGGCCTAGGGACTCAGGGCATGAGCCTTTTTAGGGGCTAAACCCTTTGGCTAGGACGGGGGTTGATTCTTTGTAATATTTCATATATACGGTCCAAAAAATAGAACACATCAGACCATAACATATGTGCACCTGAGCCCTTTTGAATATCGGAACTCGACAATCTGCGAATTCATAACATTATATTTGGTTGCACATTCCAAACCTTGCGATCTCCGATGAGTGACGTGGCCTGCTCCACATGGAGAGGGGATGAGGATGGGCCTGCATGAAATCTCTTAGCATATAAAAATCCTTTGTTCAATATTTCCTCCCAATTTTATAAAAATCCTTTGTTTAACCCTTTCTCTGTTCAACATTTTCTTTTAATACATAAAACATATTTTTCTCTTCTGCCTACCTTGTGCCAACAACTCTTAGTTCCTTTGATCTCTCATGACCATGGTGCTATCCCTCACATCGCAGCCTCCTGAATCGGATAATTTTGATCAGAAGTTTTAATTTCAAGCAACGAAATTCCTCATCCTCTAATCACCGATTGTAATCTGATGTCATCCTTTGCCATGTGTCACATGGTGAGTGGTGACACGTGTCACCCTTTTTTGGCCTCTTATGACCCCTGAAAATGTTGAGCCTGCATCCCATGTGTCCACTATACAACCACATCATGATGACGTCACTTTCCATGTAGTATCTCAGAACCAATCATGCACTGCCACGCATCCAGTTAGAAGAGAGATAAAAGGCCCGAAACGAATATGATTTTCAATAAAATCCTCTGTAAATTGTTTCAAGCATCCCCCCATCACTTTAACACTAAATTCAAAATCCTAACGATTTAATCGCATATCACAACTTTATAATATTGAAACATGCCCCACTTCAACATTTCGCCGATCGTTGACTGCGATATGCGATCTGCACCAGGCCTTGCCAACTGTCAATTGCACTGTTTGTTGATATGTCCCATCACCACTATGCCTAATAGATGATCGAAGATCGCTAATATGCTTCATTGTTGCACTATTTATTGGAACCTTTGATTCTTGATATGTGATATGGACGATCATTGATTAGAGACCTGCTTCGACCTCTGCTGCTCCTCCTTTCCAAATCTCCAATATGCAGGATCCATGACTCATACTTAGCCTTTTTCCTTTGTTTTCAAGCCTTCAAAGAGATATTTTCAGTCAACCATAACTTTTGATGTTGGAATCCAGTTGAAGAGATCTTTAGCTCATTGGAAAGCTGATTTAGAGCTCATCACCATGGAAACACCTGCACGGTCATTTTACAAACATTTGATAAGAAAAAAGCCTTTCCAACATTAAACTAATTTGTTCAATGACCCCTTTAACATGAAAACCTTTAGACTATGATATCCATTTATTCATAGGCTAAACTGGCCAAAATTAATAGTAAGAGGCCAACGCCACTGATTCTTATTATGGGACCCTAATAGAGCATAGGGAGGACATGTAGCTATACCTCCAAGAGTGATGTGGAGCAATGTAGATTCTTAGTCTCGGGAGTGCAGAGATTTGGATAGGGTTCAACACAGTTGCAATAAGAAGATTAGTCATATCGATCCCGAATTGTTGTAGTGGGACCAACACCTTTGCTACAGGACCCTACAATATTATAGTAGCAAATTTAGTGTCAACAGGTGCAGGCAGTAATCTAGATGATATCTACATAACTAGTTGTAGATAGTGCCCAAGAGACAATTGCAGAACTAGTTATAGTGACATAGGCAGTGTGAATTGTCCAGTTGTAGTATGCAAGTGAAATTTGAGCCAGGAGATTCCCCACGCAGATATTTGATGTCTAGTTTCCACTGTAGGAGGATAGGTCAAGTTTCTAGGAGGGAGCAGAGAGATTTCCCATAGGGAGATCGAGACTTAGAGCGAACCTAGTTTTCGAGGGAGAAGCCCTATGGAAGCTAGTGCTTCAGGATCTAAGAGATCAGACTCATTATTGCAGTAGCTGCAGCAACAGTACAAAAGTAGAAATAAAAATATGAGTAGATCAAATTCAAAGAGTTACAAAAATTTGGGCAGTATCCATTGAGGTATTTTTTGTCTCATGGATCATTACCTTGCTATGGGGGCCCGAAGTATTCAATAATAGAAGGATTAGTTTCAGTCAAATACTGAGGAGTGGAGAGCAGTGTTGACAAAATAGCAGGAGGCTCAGTAGCAGAGTTTTTCCAGTAGATAGTTACATACACAGTTGATTCAATTTATTTTGTTTGGATTCTTTTTTTGGGTTGTAAATGTTGCAGTAGAAACAACAACAATGACAATTGTTTCATGCTGAACATTCCAAAGGTATGGATCAAGATAGAGTTGAATTCCTTTCTTAGTGAGAGGGAGTGTTGAAAATATAAACAAGAAATGTTAAAAATAACATCAATAAAAAATCCTATTTTAATTTTTCCTTGAATTAAATTGCAATTCCACATCTCATGGCAACTTGTAATAGTTAACTAAGTTAATTCTATTAATTTGAGTTGAGGGTCTAACTAGAGTCATGTAGATTGTCGCCTACAATTAGGAGCACTAGACGAGTTTATTTTGAGTTGTAATTATTTAATTCAGTCTAACTGAGTTAAATTCATTTAAACTAGTTCCAACCTATGGAGGAATTAGTGGGAGGTCCAGTAGTGGGGTGTAACCTGTCAAACATTCGAGTGCTACCTGAAGTATAATGTGGTGCTTCCTTCGGTGATTAATCAATAAACTGAAGATTCACTCATAAATAGCTCATGCATGTTAGATTAGATAAAGACCCAGATGATATTGAAGTTTGAGGATAGTGTACTATCAGTTGTAAAATCGTCTAAATTAAAAAGATGGTGCATGCAGTCAAAATAAGGCCTAAAATAAATCATTACTTAATTATAAAACTCACTAATTTTAACCATTTGAATTTCCTTTAAAAGGAGGAATGAAGGCACAAGTTTATTCATTGTTTCGGTGTGCATGATTTGGTGAGGCCAAGCAATAGGAAGCACAAGTTTGTTCTTGGATATTTTGAGAGAAAGGTGTGCCAAGAGAACCTTGTGCACAAGTTGGTAGTGATATAGATAGAGATAGTGCATAGGTTGTTTGGGCTTGATAAAAGCATTGTAATCTTCTCATATTTATGACTAATGCAATATACAGATAAAAGGGGTTTTTTGTTGTGTCTTTCCCCAGGAAATCATTGTGTTATGTGTGATATAATTCTTTCTCTTATATGATTCGTGATTTCATCAATCAATTTTTGTTTCCATTGATGAGTAGAGTAGATTCAAGTCAATTATTTTAGAATATTACAATTTGTAGTTTGAATGAACAAGGAATTTCTACAGAAGCCTCGTGAAATCTTCCTTGGTCAAGGAAAGTATGTCATTGATATCCTTTGGAGATTTGGCATGATGGAATGTAAATCCAGGGAAACTCCCATGATGACTAATTTGAAGAATTTGAGAGACTTTGAGTCCAACTTGGTAGATTCGCCCATGTACTAATAGTTGATTGCCTCATTGATATATTTAGTTAATACCAAGCCAGACATTTAAGTTGTAGTGAACATGTTGAGCCAACTCCAGGTGGAACTGGGACATGAGCATTGGATTGCAGCAAAGAACATATTGAGATATCTATGTGGTATTGTGAATTATGGTTTGAGATATGTCTCAAATAGTGATGTACGACTGCATGGATATAAAATTTTTTATTGCATAGGGAGTGTAGGTGGTAGGAAGAGTACTTTAGGATTATGCTTCAATTTGGGCTTTGCTATGATATCTTGGATGAGAAAGAAGAAGAAATATGCCACACTTCACACTATTGAAGTAGAGTATATAGCAGTGAATGAAGCTTGTAATGATGAAGTGTGGCTTCATAAGTTGTTTGTAGGATTGTTCGACCATGGTCTGGAAATGACCGTCATATATTGTGACAATCAAGGTTGTGTGAAGATTTTAGAGAATCTGATGTTCCATGATAGGTTAAAGCATATTGAAATCAAGTATGGCTACATCTATGACATGGTTCAGAAAGGATCTGTGAGGATTGAGTACATATCCATTGATGAGAAAACAATTGATATTTTTACAAAGCCTTTGTCTAGAGAGAAGTTCATACACTTCAAGAACAAGATTGGATTATGGATATTTCCTCTCTAGTTGAGAGGGAGTTCTGATATGATATCATAATGGATAGTCATTCTCCTTGTGTCAAAGATGTTGATTGGTTGGGGAGAATGGTCTAGCAAAGGGAAATTATTCTTCATCTGTCAAAGATGTTGACCATTTGGGAAGAATAGTCTTAGAAGCCTAGGATCACTCATTTGAGTGTGTGGATT
Source organism: Pinus taeda (assembly GCA_000404065.3). Taxonomy (NCBI): domain Eukaryota; kingdom Viridiplantae; phylum Streptophyta; class Pinopsida; order Pinales; family Pinaceae; genus Pinus; species Pinus taeda. The sequence goes on along the minus strand of APFE031276637.1, from coordinate 94,035 downwards.
TTAGCCTAAGGATTAGTCTCTCCAGATTGGATGAGGAGCTCATTTAGCATCAAGCCAAGTTGCTCAGTTAGAGTGTGGCCTTTGGAGTTTCACCACAAGTTAAAGAGTTTGACCAAGATGGTGAACTAAGACTAGGCTAAGTCAAGAGTACTAACAAGTAGGTTCAATGGTACTGAATAGGTTTATGGTGATTGGTTGATGATAAATTTTATGCCACGTGTTAGGAGTACCGACTAGGATTATGGGTCAGTGGTGTCGATCAATTGTGGAAACTAGTTGATGTTGATATTGATGATGATGTTCATGGTGATGTGAGAGATGCTAATGAGTTAGTGATCATGTCAAAGATGCTGATGTTATGATGATGATGCTATAATTGAAGAAAGGATGTCAATGATGTCATAGATGTTGACAAGATGTTGATGATGTCAGAGATGCTGACAATATGCTAATGATTTGTTATACCTTTTCATAGAGAACTTTGGCAACTTGAGAACACCTATGACAGTCATTATGAATACCTCCCTAGTTAATAGGGAATTAAATTTTTTAACTACGTTCGATATTCATAATGTATATTTTGGTCCTTGATGAATTTATATTGATTATTGTAAAGCGTGTTCTTCATGCTAGAGTCAAAATCAAAATATATTTTTTAGACATGTCCATTTGGACTTTTTAAAAGAAGAAAATTTGAATTTTTGAAATAGAATTTTTGGCTAAAAAGTTATTCAAGTCAGCCTCCCTCCAAGTTAAGTCGGCCCAATCATAGGACAAACCCATTCAACCCAACATATCACTATATATTGACATTCGACCTCCTCCTCAAGGCAACAATTCGATCTATCTCATCAAGAATCTTCAAGGAATCCAAGTGAAGGAAAAGAAGGAAAAGAAGGATGAAAAAAAGGTTTAAGTTCATCTCTTTCCTCTCTCACTCTATCTAGCTCGCATGCATGGAAGGATTCTCTCTCTCTAGTTTGCACTATTTACTAGGTACTATTAGTTACACGGTCAAATTTTTTGGGCCATTGCAAGGCCAAATTTTCTGGGTTTTAGGCAGTTTCTGGGAGACCAAAATTTAGCCTACAGTAGAAAAAGAAAGCGAGTTTCTAAATTAGATTGGAAGGCTTGACTTGGATGGCTTGAACATAGATTTTTTGAAGGCTAGTTTGACATAGTTTTTTACTAGAGGTTAGGTGTGTCTCTTGTTGAACAAAATAATTTCTCTATCGAAAAGGTTGTTGGGGTTTTCCCCTTAGTGGGTTTTCCTAGGGTAAATCTTGTACTCTCTTTGTGCATTATGATCTCTACTATTCTACAACCTTTATATTGTTGCATTTCTAAAGTATAATTGCTTAATGACATACTATAAAAATTAAAAGAATATCAACATCATTAGAAGTAATTGTCATTTTTCATAAACATCATTCTTGTATGTATTGTACTTAAAAAATCGACAAAAGTTAGAATACTATCCTTTGAAAAGCTGACTTTCTTGGCAGTTCATGTATGGCATTTGGCCCAAAATATGTCCCTGCGATAAAATCCAACTAAAGCCATTGATCATTAAATGCTACAACCTTTGATTTTGGAATATTGATAACGATTGTAAAAAGAATTTGTGATTCGAAAGCATTTACCATAAGTTCCATTGCAAAGACACCATCTATATGTCACTCACATTTCAACAAAATTAAGCTCCACCTACCTTCTTCCCAATATGTCTAAAGCACTATGTCATTTTAGTGTATCATATTTTCTCCATTCATTTTTCCCTAGTCATGTATATGCATCTTTAACAACATTTTGTCAGAAGTTGAATATGTGGCTTTCATTCTACTTGCTTTAAATCTAAAAGTCCCTGATGAATCAAACTTAATTGGGATCCTTTGTATGAAGCTACCTCTTTCACATGTATAACCTCTTCCATTTACTTTGTTTGTATTAAATATAATGACGCCTCTGTGGTTAATAGTCCACCAAATCTCTTCCCCATGCACTATGACACTTCATTATCCATTAATTTGGCTCCATGCATTGCAACACATTCTTTTGCAATTAGTATGTGGACTATACCAGTCCATTTCACCGCAACACAAGGATGAAGATTAGTGTAACCGTGTTGAGGAATGAAAAATGTGGAGAAGAGATATACTCTTCTCAATATTATCAACTAGTTAAATAGATTACATAGGAAACATCAACAAAAAATTATTGCAATGAGATTGAACTACATCTCAACCGAACTGGACTGAACTCTAACTAATTGTGACACTTGGATGGACAATTATGACACCTAATAGGTGGTTGGAATTAGATTCTCCAACACTCTCCCTTAATTACAACCACATAAAAATTGAAATTGATATGCCTACATGTCTATGTCTTAGCTAGCTTAAAATTAAAAAAAAAAATGATATCAACCATATTTCCTTTTCCTTTTCTTTTTTTCCAGATCTTGTAGCCTCTAAATTGTTTCAAACTTTTCTTTTTGTTGTATCCTTCAAATCTTAGTTTCTTCATTTTTTGGTGCAGGTCTTCCATCATTCCAAGTTGTCTAAGCATGTCCTAGACTTCTTCAAAAAATGATTTGTATGTGGGTTGCTAGCACATATTATCTTTTGTAGTGTTCTTTTCATCATCAATCCACTACAACATAAGATGAGAATAAATTTGTATCTCTTCAAAACTCCAATACCTGAAAATTTCATTGATATCTTCATCATGCACGTTGTCTTCAACATTCATTTTTTCTACTTCTATGTAGAACTCATCTAAACATGGTGTTGAAAGCCATGCCTCAAGGAAATTTAAATCTTCATAATAATAATTTTATTTACATACACATTGGAAAACAATGATAAGTGTAAAAATATATGTAGAACCATATTGGTTCTATTCCTTTTTCTCTGAAATGAGAGCTTTCTCTTTGTGGGCTTCGTTCTCGACCTCTACCTATGTCCCTTGGACTTCTTTACTAACTTGTGCAGTTGTAAACATGTTGTCTTCAACTTGGTTTTCAGACACAAGTGGGCTTCTCTCACCAAATAGCATCAGGTCGATATGATGTTTCTATTGCATCATCTGTAACCATTCATCATTAGCCAACAATTCTTCATCAAAATTTACATCAACAATATTAATTGTTGGATTCACCATAGCATTGACTACACTAATGGTAATTTCACTATCATCAGCAAACTCTATTTCTAGATTCACCAAATCTTCATCCATTTGCAATTGTGCATAGTGGGATTCATGAGCATCTATGTGCTCCTTCTCTACTTCTTTTGCAATCTCTTCATCTTCAACAGGATAACTCCCCCTTACACCAAAACTCTTCTCGAGGGTATCCTAGGCTTCCTTTGTTGTCTTTGCATCTACTATGAGGGGTAGAACATTGTCATCTACAAATTATTTTATGTATTTCGATGAGAAGACATTTTTTTCCTTTTTGTTAGGTCCCTATAGTACTAGTGATTCCTCAATTACTATTGTCATTGTAGCCCTTATTTTTATTTTTGTGTCCCCATTGTCGCCATATTTTTATTATTGCGCCCCATAGAAGCCCATTATTTTTTATTTTTGTGTCCTTATATTATTATTGTTATGTTGGCTTTGATTATATTGTGACCCCTTAGACTCTTATATATAGAAAAAAGGTTTTTTCATTTGTATCATCCAAGAATTGTTCATTTGTGTAATGTAAAGGAGGTTTCCCCCTCAAAGAGGCTAATTTTGAAGTCATTAATCTATTTTTTCTTCTATTTTGTGTGCTGGTTATATAACATTTGGTATCAAAGCCTTTGGATTCTAGGGTTTCGCTGCTTCAAATAGTTCATTGTGGAATTTTTGCTATAAATTTTTTTCTATGACGTTTCAAAAGTTGAAATTTAAAACCATTTAAGCTAAAATCTTGATGAACTACAGATCCAAATTTCAAATCTTTTCTCGCTATGTTTTTGAAGATAGGATCCAAGGAAGTTAGGGATTTTACAAGCTCCCGAATTATATCTCAAACAGGTGGCCTCAAGAAAATCATCATAACTTTCTCTCTAAGCATCATATTGACATTTTGTAACAAGTTACAAAAAGAGGATGGCTTGTAGTTTGCTGTGTATCGGTTTCAGGTCCTAAGGTTGAAATAGTGACATGTGGAACTTCGTACACGTTCTCTTTACTCAACCAGTATATAATCAGGCCATCTTGGGAGATTTAACATAACTCTTCCTTGGAGAATCCAATATTGATCAGACTTGTGGGGTTGGAAATAATACTTAGAGGGCTACTGCAAGAAGAAATTTTAGTCCTTGGAGATCCGAAATTACATATATACAATATATTCAATATTGAGCTCCTACAAAGGGAAAAAAGGTGTGTAGTTTTATTAAAATTTTGCATACATTTGGTTGAAAAGTTAGTTTGAAGGAATTCAAAGGGCATAGTGAAGCATTATTATCATTAATTGATGCCCCAAAGAAAAAAATGGAAACACTTAGTAAGCAACGTGAAAGATCTAGCATGACTTGGGAAGAAGAAGAAGAAATGCAACATGATATATCAAAATTATGAGACCAAGTGCAACAAAATTCACTCTCACAAAAAGTAACAGAAGCTAAGATGGATGGTTTAAAGAAAGACATGGAAGCTAAGATGGATGGTTTAAATAAAGATGTGGAAGATAAGATGAATGACATGAAAGCTATGATGGATGTTATAAAAGAAAAACTTAAAGGCAACATGGCAGGTTTGGAGACAAATTTGACAAAGTTGCTACAAGAAATGCTTATTAATGGCCAAAGGGTAGTAAAGGAAAATCGTGATGAGAACAAAAGAAATGTTAATCATGATTTCACAGACTCTAATGTTGGATTGAAGACCCACCATGTTCCAAAGATCGATATGAGGAAGTTTGAAGGCAAGGATCCTGTGACATGGATACTACAGATGGAGCAACATTTCGATCTCATAATGTGCAAAACACATAGAAGGTATGCATTGCAACTTTATATTTGGAACCAAATCAATTTGTATGGTATCAATGGATTTTCTCTTGTAAACAAATTGTCACTTGGGAAATTTTATGGAAGAAATGATAGCACATTATGAGGATACAAAAAGAAACACCTTTTTTAGCCAATTGATAAATCTCAAATGAAAGGGTTCAATGATCGAGCACAGAGGAAGAAAGGGAACAAGAAATTTCAAAAGAAGAGGATATACACCAGGAACAAACCTTAGAGAAAGAATAAATGAATTTGACCATATCTTGTAATGCATTGGATGGAAATACCACTCCTCAAACTATCAAGATAGAAGGACATATCAAGAAGAAAAAGGTAATAGTTTTGATTGAGTCGGGTAGTACCCATAATTTTATTCATTGTAAGATAGCCAAGGAATTGAATGGTTTCCTGTATCCAACACCAGAGTGTCAAGTGATGGTTGCAAGTGGAGGAACAATAAATTGCTCTAGAAAGTGTCATAATATAAAGCTATCCATTGGAGAATATGTATTGAATAACCTAATGTTTTCCATTCCAATGGGTGGTGTTGGTGTTGTACTAGGAGTCCAATGGCTACAATCCTTGGGTACAATAGCTTTTAATTTTCAAGAACTTTCATGAAATTTTTTTTGGAAGGAAAGGAAGTTGAATTAAGGGGTATCGCATGGAAACTGGGAAAGATAATCAGCTCTAACAAAATGACAACTTCTAAAGAAAGAACAACAAGGCGTAATTGCACAATTATGTTCGCTAAAGGTTCCCACATCAAAATCATCTATTTCTCCATATCTCCAAAATGTATTGGATAATCATTCCAAGGTATTTGAGACTCCCAAAGGCATCCCACCTATTCATGATCATGATCATGCTATTCATTTTATTCCAGGAAGTGTTCCTCCAAACATCAAGCCTTACCGATATCCCTATGCCCATCAGAGTGAAATTGAACATATGGTTGCATAAATTCTAGATGTTGGTATAATTCAACCTAGTCAAAGTTTTTTCTCTACTCCAGTAGTATTGGTGCACACGAAGGATGGATCATGGCACATGTGTCTGGATTATAGGGAGATCAACAAGCTCACTATTAAAGATAAATTTCACATTCTTGTCATCGATGAATTATTGGATGAATTGCATGGATCAATTTACTTCACCAAGTTGGATATTCATTCATGATATCATCAAATTACAATGAAGAATGAAGACATTCCGAAAACAACATTTGGAACTCATGAGGGTCATTATGAATTTTGGTCATGCCTTTTGGCCTTACCAATGCACCTTATACATTTCAGGGTTTGATAAATTCCATTTTCAAACCCTTAGAAAAATTGTGTTAGTATTTTTTGATGATATACTAACCTACAACAAGTCTTGGAAGGATCATGTTCAACATGTTGACAGGGTGCTCAAACAATTGGAGTAAAAGAGGTGGAATATCTAGGTTATATTGTATCTCATGAAGGTGTTAAGGTAGACCCTAGCAAAATCAAAGCCATTAAGGAATGGAAAATCCCCACATCCATAAAGCATTTGTGAGGATTTCTCGTGTTGACAGGGTATCATCACAAGTTTTTTAAGAATTATGGGAGAATAACAACACCTGTAACAACATTATTGAAGAAAGATGCATTTTCATGGACTCTAGAAGAAATGAAGGCCTTTTAACATCTTAAAGAGGCAATGTTCCAAGCACCGGTCTTAGCTATGGTGGACTTCGCAAAAACCTTTATTGTGGAATGTGATGCCTCTGTAATGGAATTGGTGTTGTTTTAATGCAACAAGATACATCCATTGCTTTCGAAAGTTGTCCAATCAAAGGAAAGTATTTACACAAAGATATTTATGAGAAGGAAATGTTGGCAATACTATATCGACTTAAGAAATGGTGATCCTACCTAATGGGAAGACACTTCAAGGTAAAAATGGATCATGATAGTCTTAAATATTGTTTAGAACAAAGATTATCTTCAGAAGAGCAGCAAAAATGGGTTACAAAGATGTTGGGTTATGACTATTAAATCATCTACAAAAAAGGGAAGAAAAATGTTTTGGCAGATGCACTCTCAAGAAAGGATGAGGATGTGGAAGCATTGTTTTGCACCATTTCTATTATCTAACCAGATTGGATAAATGACACAAGGGATGAATGGAATAATGGCAAAGAAGTGTGGGCACTCATTCAAAAGTTACAACAAGATCTCAGTACATCTGATACATTTAGCTGGAAAAATGATTCATTATGGTACACAGATTGCTTATACCTATGTAAGAATTCCAAACTCAAACAAAAGATTCTTATGGAATTGCACACCTCTCCCTTAGGAGGGCACTTAGGAATTTTAAAAAATTACCACAGGGTTAAGAAGGAATTTTTTTTTGGATGGCCTTAAATTGGATATTCAAAATTTTGTGGTAGAATGTTTGGTTTGCCAACAAAATAAAGATGAAAGAATTGAGACCCCAGGTCTATTACAACCTTTATCAATTCCAAGCCAACGTTGGGAGGAGGTTTCAATGGATTTTATCACAAGTTTACCCAAGTTTGAAGTAAAGAGTGTCATCATGGTGGTAGTTGACAAACTTACCAATTATGCGCACTTTTGTGCATTATCTCATCCATTTAAAGCCAGTACATTTTATACTGCATTTATGGAAACAATTCAAAAGCTACATGGAAACCCAAATATTATTGTAAGCGACTATTAGATATTCCTACAACTACAACCATATAAATAAATGTTCGTCAAGTAAGCGAAGGTGGATAATAAACTATCACCAAAGTATTATGGTCCATATAAGGTGTTGCAAAAGATTGGTACTATGGCAACAAATTGGATCTTCCTGCAGCTTCCCGAGTGCACTCAGTTTTTCATGTTTCATGCTTAAAGAAGGTTATAGGTGACAAGCTCCCAGTTCAAACAATATTTCCAGAACTTGATGAGGAAGGAAAAATCATATTGGAACCTGAAGCAGTCACAAAGACAAGAACTTGACAGCTAGGAAATCATTCAATTTCAGAGTATCTCATAAAGTGGAAGAACTTACCTGCTAAAGATTCCACATGGGAGGATGAGAATTTTATACAGAAGCATCCAGAACTACTCAAGCATTGAGGACAACACATTTTTGAAGGAAAGGGGCATGTGATGAAGGAGCATTTGACCACCCTTAATCAAAATTGAAATTTTGAGCTGTGAAAAGGGAAACATGGACAATCATTGTAAACCAAGGCAAATTCTATTTAAACAGTGCTAAATTGATGGAATTGATAAGGCATGATTACATGTAATTATATACCATGTATGCGTATAGAGAGATTTAGGGGATTTGATTGAGAGATTTGTGGGAGGAAATCGTGGATCCTAGATGATCCACACCTTTGTAATTTCCTATATAAAGAGAGTCTGTGTTGTGTGAAAGATAGATATAGAGTACGCAGTGTAGCCTCAGGGAAATTCATGATTCAGGCCATGAGGCCTTAACCTGTAATTGAATTATGTATATAATTGGAATATGTGTGTTATCTGGATTTTGTGTGTCTGTGTATTGTTTACATATATGTTCTTTACCGTAAGTTAATAGATATGTGTGTGCGAGTGTAAAGGACGAAGTTCCTATGAACTTCACCTTAAACAGAGTATGGTAGATTTAAATGTGTGTTGTAACGTAATTCCACCGATAAGCGAACGAGATTTGTTGGATCTAAGAATAGATCAATGAAGGATAGTTTCAATCACAACTGGAGTCGATTTAACAGCACAACGAAAATCGTAAAATCGGCCAGATCGACAGATAATAATGGCGGGAGATGAATGGAGGAGATTAACACCACATGTTAACAGAAGGACGGAGCAATATTCCCAAGTAGGAAGTGGTATCTCACGCAACCTAAAAGGTGGAAATGGTATTTATGAAATTCATGCAACTAACCTTAGCGGTTGACACGTAGCATGGAAAAACAACTTTTATCGCGTGCTTTCGGAGTATTAACCATTGTGCTAGTTGGAGCATGAGATCGTGTGTCTGTCGTTGGATTGAGCAGGGTCACATCGACAATGGAGATTGTCCAGACTAGTTGACGAGCAGACGACGCGATAACCATCTGATGAAAGAAGATCCACGGTGATCATGTGGGAACTTGCATGCAAGTTATCTCAGCTAGCGGGCCAGATAAACTCATTAAAAAGAGTTTAAAGTTCCAAGAGATCGAACCGTCTGTTGAATGGGTGATCGGATACTTATCGCTTTCGAAAGTGCATGCATGTTAACTTTTGATTCGGACGCGATAAGGTTTTGTACAACAGGATTAAAACCTCATTGAGTTTTGGCCATCAAGACCATTCGTTGGTTGATTGGTCACGTTTTGTTGTGATTCTGGTAACTAAAAGGCTTTCAATGTACGCGTGGGCCCATAACCCATAGGTCCACGTGGATTTATGTAAAGATGTAGCTTTGCTGTATCAAAGCAGCCTAGTTGTCATCATTTTTGGTATTAAAGCAGAAGAAGATTCTACATAGAGGTGAAATTATGTTGAAGATTGGTAAGTGTATGGTCTTTATATTTTTTAGGTAACAATAGAGGAAGGTGAGAAGATTGTAGCAACCTAGAGCAAGGAGTGCTTAATTGGTTCCAAAGAGGAGAGAACCAAAGAGATGCCAAAAGGCTGAGCTCAGAAGAGAAAAGCTTAGTGAGGCATGTGTAGCAAGAAGGAGACTTGTTACTGCAGAGCTTTTGTTGCATCTCACGAATGTTGTTACGAAGACTAGAAGCATATGACCAGGAGGTCATAAATTGGAAAGGTATGATCTGGATTATCCATAGTATTATGTTCAATATGTCGACATTTCGAACCCCAAAAGGGGTCCATCATCATGACAAAAAATGATAGATTATGAATGGTAGACTGATAGAGAGAAGAATCTTCCGACTAGAACAGATAAATAAAACTTCAAGTATGATATATTCAAGTAGAAGCCAACTAATTTAAAGACTAAACTACATATACTCTTCAATGTTCTATTATTTTTATTATTTTAAAATAATTTAATTTGATTTTATTTTATTTTAATTAACTAATCCGTTATTATTTTTTTTTTTGATTTAAGTAATACCTATTATTCTATTAGTAAAAATTAATCAATAAGAAAGTTATTTTGTTATTTGTTTTTAATTTTTTTTTGGTTAATAGATTAGTGTGTTCCAATTTTTTTTTAGTATATAATTTTATTTGATTCTTCTATATTTTGTAACTATTAATTATAATTGTTTATTTTATTTTAATTTGCAAATTTTTATTTTAACCTAATATGATTACTAATTTATAATTTTTTATTTTATTTATTATCATATATTTACATATTAAGTTAATTTATTTCTTTTAATTGATTAATCCCTTCAATACCTACCTAGAAAAGTATGGAATGATTTTTATATGATTAAGATTTTAATTTATGATTATATTTTTAATTGAAGCCCCAAGACTAATAAAAGAAGTGAGTTTATGATTTTTTTTAATGTTATTTTATAATTTCTATTATTATATTTAGTTACTCAATTTATTTGTTAATACTCCTCTGTATTGTCTTTAAGATAATTATTTGTATTAAGATTTTATAATAAATAATATTTATTTTATGATAGATATTTAACCTAAGTACCTAACTAGTTGAGAAATAAATATATATATATATATATAATTATATATATATATTTTTAATTTTTATATATAATGCTAATGTTAAAAATGTATTGTTACTAGAATATTTTTTTTTAACACTAAGACAGATGCTAATAATTAAGGGAACGAGGACGGGGAGGAAGATATCAGTGATACTACACCTCGAAATATCTGGAGGGATTGATATGTCTAATTAGGGGTAGCTAGTTTCCACTAATCTCATTTCCATTGTCCCTATTGAGATTATGAGGAAACTTCATAATTTCGATAGCTTCTCTGATTTTCCTCTTTTGATAATGATCCTCTCTTGCAATAATTCTAGCGTCCTCCAAACACACATGATGCTTGGTTTTGGATGAGTGTTCTACAAGGGCCGATGTACGGGATCTCTCATTCTTAATATCAGCTTCGTACTCTTTAAGTATTGTTTTCAAAGATTGCCATGTTTCCCCAATATAACTCTTGCTACATGAACAATCAATCCTATACACACCTTTAAGCTGTTGGTGATCTATGTTATCCTTAACTGACCTTATTTTCTGTCTAATTTTTCCATATGTTGTAAACTGAGTGTTTATGTCCCTCTTAAAATTTTAGTGATTTTACCTATAACCCCTTGAATGAATGGGAGGTACACTTTCTCACAATTTTCTTTCTTGTTTTCTCTGGGACCCCTAGAGAGGACCTTTTCTTGAGCTCTTTTTATAGATTTCTTAATATTAAACTCCTTGTATCCTATATCTTTGAAAACAGAGGTTAAGTGCTTAATTTCTTCATTAAGGTGATCAGAGTCAGAAATTTTGAGAGGCCTAATAGCAAGAGTGTTTAAGACACCAAATTTTTGTGATGGATGATAGTATGAGTCATCATGTAGATAGCTTTCTATATGTGTTTTCTTCCTAAAGACTTGGCATCCCAAAGTACCATCCTCTTTTCTACTAATTAGGACATCTAGAAAAGGAATTTTACCGTTTTCTTCAAGATCTATAGTAAACTTGATTTCAGATGATATAGATTTAAGATAATTAAAAAACCTTTCCAACTAAATTTTTGTGCCTTGGGAGTCTAATGTAAGAGCATCTGACTACCCTTAATCAAAATTGAAATTTTAAGTTGTGAAAAGGGAAATGTGGATAATCATTGTAAACCGGGGCAAATTCTGTTTAAACAGAGCTAAATTGATGGAATTGATAAGGCATGATTAAATGTAATTATCTGCTATGTATGCATATAGAGAGATTTAGGGGATTTGATTGAGCGAATTTTGGGAGGAAATCGTGGATCCTAGATGATCCACGCCTTTGTAATTTCCTATATAAAGAAAATATGTGTTGTGTGAAAGATAGATATAGAGTACGCAATGTAGCCACAGGGAAATTCATGATTCAGGCTGTGAGGCCTTAGCCTGTAATCGAATTATGTATATAATTGGAATATGTGTGTTATCTGGATTTTGTGTGTCTATGTAGTGTTTACATATACGTTCTTTACCGTAATTTAATAGACAGGTGTGTGTGTGAGTGTAAAGGATGAAGTTCCTATAAACTTCATCTTAAACAGAGTATGGAAAATTTAAATGTGTGTCGTAATGCAATTCCACTGATAAGCGAATGAGATTTGTTGGATTTGAGAACAGATCAATGAAGGAGAGTTTCAATTGTAACTGGAGTCAATTGAACAACACAGCGGAAATCGTTGGATCATCCAAATCGACAGATAATAATGGCGAAAGATGAATGGCAGAGATAAACACCATGTGTTAATAGAAGGATGGAGCAGTATTCCCAAGCGGGAAGTGGTATCTCATGTGGCTTAAAAGCTGGAAGTGGTATTTCTGAAAGTCACGTGATTAACCTTAGCGGTTGACACGTAGCATGAAAAAAAAACTTTTCTTGTGTGCTTTTAGAGTATTAACCGTCATGCTAGTTGGAGCGTGAGATCACACGACAGCTATTGGATTGAGCGAGGTCACATCAACAATGGAGATTGTCCGGACTAGTTGATGAGTGGACGACGTGATAACCATTTGATGAAAGAAGATCCATGGTGATCGCGCAGGAACTTGCAAGAAAGTTACCTCAACTAGCGGACCCAATAAACTCATTAAAAGGAGTTTAAAGTTCCGATAGATCAGACTGCCCATTGAATGGGTGATCAGATGCATATCGCTTTCGAAAGTGTGCGCAGGTTAACTTTTGATTTGGATGCGATAAGGTTTTGTACAATGGGATTAAAACCTCGTTGATTTCCGGCCATCAAGACCGTTCGTTGCTTGATTGGTCGGGTTTTGTTGTGATTCCGCTAATTGAAAGGCTTCCAACGTATACGTGGGCCCATAACCCACATGTCCACGTGGATTTATGTAAAGATGCAGCTTTGTTGTATCAAAGCAGCCTAGCTATCATCAGCATGTTAGGTCCCTATAATACTAGTGATTCTCCCATTACTATTGTAATTGTAGCCCTTATTGTTATTGTTGTGCCCTTATTGTCCACATATTTTTATTATTGTGCCCCATAGAAGCCCACTATTGTTATTGTTTGATGAGTTCCAGAATTGCAGCAAGAATGCTGCAACTCCTAGGCTACCAGCTTTACTTTGTCGATCCAGGTTCATACAAACTTGGAGGTGACAGTGTTGTGTACACAAGTAATAGTGATGGTTCTGCCTTTTGTCACGGTTTAGGTGGTGAGAGACCACTGGGGTTTTCAAGCCATACTTCTATGGAGTCAGAAGAAACTTGGTTTCTTGATTGAAGAAAGGAAAATCTACTCTAAGGGAGAGTTATTCTACTGCAATAACAGAAAAAACCGAAATTCAATGCTAAGTCACACCATTTCCTAATTAACTACCATGAAACTATCCTTTGCAATAATACTAAATTATCATGAACCAAATGCTACTATCTAAGCATGGAATTAAGAAGCATCAAACATCACTAATGTGCAAGTAGGGAGACTGAAATAAATTTGTTTTTGTCCTTTTTCCTTTTCATGCAAAATCAAGTATGCAAACTAGTATCTTTTCGTGATGTGGCAGGTGAATTAAGGATGTTGGAGGATGGCTAGAAGGGTTAGGAGATGGTTTTATGGCGTGGGATCCTCTTGGGAGGCTTTTGGTGACTTCCTAGATTTTTTTCCTCAATTTGGCGTCAAAACAAGTCATTTCAGGAAAACCTACAAGATGTACTAGAAACCTACAGGATTCCCTGTAAACCTACAGGATACAACTAAGAGAAAAATGGAAGGTGTTGGAGGTGATGGAAGGCTTAGGGAAGGTGTTAGATGGGTGGAACGAAGTGAGGAAAGGTCTAAGATCACTCAAAAGTCAATAACAAATATAGAGGATGGTTGGATTCGCTCAATGTGCTTGCAAGAATTTCTATGAAAAATGATGAAAACTAGTGAAGGCAATGGTGAAAACAAGGAATGACTACGGCGGATGGAATGGAAGGTGGTTGCTGGCTATGAAGTTCTTGTCTCCTCCTGAAGCACCCGCTCTGCATAAAACATGTATAATTCCCAAAAAGCTATGTAAACACGAAGCATTCTCATAAGCTAGAAAAGCAGAATTAATGAACTAACTGCCTACATGATGCATGAGGAAAGTTTCTAAAATGAATTAAAATCATGGATAAGATCTAATGCAAGAGTGAATATAGAAGATATGGAAATGAAATCCTACTTTGCAAAACTGATCAAATGCTAACTTAAATACAGTAACCTTTAAATCTTATGCAAGAAATAGAAATCTGTGTTTTTGGGGGCTACATAAGGGTCCCTTCCTCAAATCATGATAAAAAAGGGAGGAAATGAGGCCAAGACACCCACTGACAACCTTGCGATACTCCTTTTATCCTTGCTAACCTGCTACTGAAGTAAGGCACAAATGGAAGAAAACTAATAAACAACCAATCCAATCTACACTACTTGCAATGAAAACATATCTAAAAGAAAATTAACAATGAAGCTATGAGATTAATCTAAACATACAGATACAAGAAAGAGAAGCCTTGGCTACTAGGGTTGGGCCCTAACATAAGAGCTTCAACCCTCTTAGTTAACTCAGTGCTGGCTCAAAACAAAACTCATTCTTATTAACAAAACAGAAAATTACATCAATAAAATTTTCACAAGTATGGAGCTTAGAAATAGCTTAGAATTTTACCACAAAAATTTGAATCCTAATGAGGCTCTAGGCCTCTCTACTTATACAGCTAAAGTCCCCAATGACTTCCTTAAAATTAGGGAGGCTTGTCTCCCAAACTCGAGATAAACTAGTTCTTTGTCCCTCACTTGCTCGGCTGCCTTCTAATCCTCATGGCTTGGTTGTGTGCACTCCGAGTTGCTGTGATGGATGGAGTAATATTCGAATGGGGGAGAAGTAAATGAGGAGGATTTACCTCCTACAATCCCTCTCCCTTGTCCCATTTGAGTTTTAACCTTATTATTTGAGAAAATTCCTTGATTTTCTCCTTCAATCCTACATGGGATGCATATTAGTCCACTAGGAATAATATCCAACTCTAACTCATCTCATAAACCAAATATAATCAAAAACATGTAATAAGTTGTGAGAAAAGTTGGTTTGAATAAGCTAGGAGGTGAATTAAGGCTCATATAATTACCCAATGATGAGGCTCATCATCACCCCCTACTGAAAGTGTTGCTCGTCCTCTAAGAAACTCAATCAATATCGATATCCTTCATAGCTCTAGTGGCCTCCCTGACATTCCATGCTTCTGTTGTGGTTTCCTCTTCTTGTTCATAGAAGCCTGCTTTCCTTTCTACTTCCTCCCACTTCCTCTTTTCTTCTTCTTCCTTCCTTCCTTCTAGCATTCATAAGAGTAGTGGTGGACTAAGTGTCAAGTCAATCCAATTGACTTTCAGCCTTTGCATAAATTGCTTGTACATTAGTGTCATATTTAGTGCTTCTCTCAATCTTTTAGGAGAGTGGTACTCTTTTATCTTTAAGCTATATGGAAATGTGTTCCATCTCCTTAGGAAAGCATGTATGCTATCATCCCCTAGCAGCGTGAACATGTCCTCAAAATGTGAAATTTCTTGCTTTTGGGTAGCAAGATATCTAGGTGCAAGCTGAGGATCATTTGCAATCAAATTATGGGTACTAATGAGGGCCATGGGATTTGATTGTTGAGCTCTGATCATAAGAGATTCAGTTTTCTCTCTTGCCAATATCTTCTTCATCTCTATAGCCCTTGATTCCTCATGGTTCATCCATGATGCCAAAGCCATCAACAATAAATCTCCTAGCTTGGCATTAGGATCCCATACATTCATGTATGTTAAGGCCATGTTGTGAAAATACAACTCACACATCTTGGCCCTATATTCTAGTGTGCAATGATCACAAAAATCAATGAACTGCATATAGTCCTGAAATGGTATGGTGCCTCTCTGTGCCAAGGTCTTGATCTGGAACTAAAGCCACTATTCCTTGAGGTATAGGGCATAATATTTAGTTGGCATCCTATACTAGATTACCTCCAAAGAGAGACTGGCCATACATGCCAATTGATTCTCTCTTTCTTGCAGTTGTCGTCTCAACCATGCATTTTTTGTTTCTAGTTGATTTTTCATTATGGCCTATTTGTATCTCAAGCTACTTAGCTCTCTACCCATCTCCTTGAGCTTCTCCTCCACGTGCCCAATGTCTTCCACCCCTTTGGATTTGGTGATCTGCATCCATCGGTGAGTTCTGGCTCTCTCCTTCTCAAGCTCGAAGAATAGTGGAATGGAAATTTTTTTAGGTATGACCCTACTTCCTTCAATAAACCTGTAGTAGGAGTCAAGGTTAGGTTGGGGGCTAGGTTCTTTTGACTCTGGGTCCTCTTCTTTAGTTCCTTGCTATTGTCCTACCTCCTTCTCCAATTTTTATGTCTCTTGTAGGTTCAGCAGAGTATCCTGTAGGACTGCTTCTGCTTCCTATAGATTCTATTATGTATCCTATAGGATTGCTTTTCCCTTGGAGGAGGTTGATCTAGTGATAGGCCTTCTCACATAGGTGATAGGAGACCTAGGGTAAGTCATTTTCTCCTTTTTCTTAGGTGAGTCTTCAATCACAATGATAATTTTGGTTGGTGTTCGGGGTTTCCCCTGCCTTATTCTTGTGCTTTTCCTTGTCCTAAAATATAAGGTGGTATGTCTCTGTCTTTTGCCTTTTGCTTGATGGGGGTGCTAAGAGAAGTGAGGGCAGTTGCTGCCTCTCTCTTAGTGGATTATGAAGACACTCTACGTGACTCCTCCCTATCTTCTACCCCCTCTTTCCCATTTCTTTCTTCACCTATGTATTTCATTTCTTCTTCTTCTTGTAGATCCTCGTCATCTTTACCAGTTTCCTCCTTAACGTCCTCCTTTGTTTCATCATCATCCTCCTTCTCTTTCTCCTCTTCTTCTTCATCTTCCTCATTTTCTTCTATTCATCTTCTTCTTCATCCATCTCATCTTCATCTCCTTTTGTTTCTTCTTCTTCCTGCTCTACTTCTTCTTCCTCAGCTTCAGTCTCTTCCTCTCCCTCTTCACTGACAGTAGGACTAACATCATATGTGAGAGCTTTGATGTTTTCCTCTGCCTGCATGTCTCTAAAAAATGACCATTGTATAGGAATTCAGAGGTTTTGGAGGGCATCTTCTATAAGGATTCTAATTAACCCATGGTGAGCTAACTGTTTGGAATTTCCCTCTTGCACTTTGATGCTCGAATCTATCGGTGATTGCAGCAGGAAGTATGGTATGCTAAGCCTATGGTGAGGGGGTGTTTTTGCTCCAGATCTCAATTCTTCAAGAAAGCTAAAATGATAGCTATAGACCACACTATACCTACCCTCACATGAAATGTATTTGATAAGTTGGTAGCTTACCTCATTCCAGGGATATGGCAGACTTGCTCTCCTTACTCTATTTTTGTGCTCAGTGGGTTCCTTGCCTTCTAAAAAGAATTTCCTTTTGGCAACCTGGCTATTGCCTTTGTCTTCCTTTCTCCATGGTACCCCTAGGAGAAGTGTGGTAACTCTATTGATGAGTTCAGAGGTGAGTTCTATGGAGATGCCTCTTACCACAATAGTGGCATGGACTCTGGTGAGTGGAATGAGAGAGAGAGAGAAAAATCTTGAGCCATCTCATCATCATACCCCCTTAATTTTTCGAAAAACCCCATCCAATTATGCCTTGTGAAGATTTCTAATACCTAATGGTGTTGTTGGATTCTCACAGTGTTAATGGGCTCCCAATTATTAAACCCTCTTGTCATCTTGGTTGGTGAGGTTTCGAGGATATTAGATGGTTGATACAATTTTCAAATGTAGAAGTAAAAATTGAGATGACTATGTGGACAATTCTCTTGCACAACTGCCACATTGACTCAAACTAGAGGATTTTTTGTTCAGTTTACTTGGAAATAGAAATGTGATTACAAAGCCTACCTCTTCATAATGTTTGTTGTGGGTAATACCTGTGTTTTCCCCTCTAAAACTCCTCTCGGCCTATCCTGTAGATTGTCTATGTGTATCCTGTAGGAATCCTATGTGCAATCCTGTAGGATTTCTTGTGAAATCTTGTAGGAATTCTTGTGCAGAAAAATGATGGTGTCTTCCTTTTGCAGGTTCCCTGGGTATGAGAGCGACTTGTGAGAGCGAGCCTCGAGGAATTGAATGCATGAATGCATGGGACGACGATTATTTCCTCTTATCGTCATTTGGGTTGAGGTGGTGTTCTAGCTGGCGAGGTACAGTTTCCATTTTTGGACCCTTGGTCCCCACTACCACCTCATCATTCCCCACTTCCTCTTAATCAACTCCCACTTCATGCTTCCATATCCTTAACTACTTTTATCCTTCTCCTTTTTGTTTTTGAGTTGACTGTTGCCACATGTGAGAGGACAAATTGTTTTCTCTTTGTTGACTGATTGAAGGTGGCCAAGTTAACTGGCCACCTTTCGATTATAAACCAAATTACTCATAACCTTTACATATTTTGACTACATTATGCACATGAGAGAGTGAGAGGGATACTTACCTGTGGTGCTTAATACCTTGTTGTAGTTGTTGAAGACTGGAGGTGCTTGATGTGTGTATTAGCTGCATGCTAGTCTTCTTCCCTTTTTTTGTTGTTCTCTGATGATTTTTTGTGGTGCAAGTACCTAGGTTGAAGATGATGATGTTGTTGCTGCATTGGAGTCCCTTCTGCTCTTGGACCATCATGCTAGAATCTTGTTTTTCTTATGATTTGTATTCTGTGGGATAGGCTGCTACAGGATTTCCTACAGCTGCTTCTCCCTCAGAATTCTTAATCATATCTTCTGTTGGGAGTTTTAGGATGGTGACATGGATGGAAAGGGATACTAGGAGTGTGGAGAATGAGGAATACTTAGGTGATGCTCCCTATTGCTCTCTGTTTCCTTCTTTTTCGAAGACTGTGAAATTTTTTGAAATTGTTATATTTTATTTTTGTAAGGATGAATGAAGGGGTGTTGAAGGTGGACATAGGTATGGTCATGGAATGATGATGTAGGGGTGCTATTTTTTTATTTTTATTTTTAGGCACAGGGCGAATCGGAAATAGCCAAACCTAATCTAAGGAAGACCAAGGATCAATTCTCGTCGCTGCCACTATAACACTAAGAGTACATAAAACAACCTGTAAGTAGATATGCTAATTTCTTATGATTTTGGAAAGAGTTGTGACTCATGGATAAGGGGAGTCTACTCCTTTAGCCACACACCATAGCAGGATGTAGGGGTGCTATTTTATTGACATAGCAAGTCAGTTTTCTTTTAGGGTCGCTTCCTATAGGATTTCTGGATCACTGTGATTCCTACGGGATCATCCTGTAGGTTTTCAGGGGATCCTGTAGGTTTACAAGGAATCCTGTAGAAAACATAGTCCCCTTGTAAACTGAAGGAAAGGAGTGGAAAAAATGAGAGAAATGGTAGAGTGATGAATGAAAATGAGTGGAAAAATAAAATGTGAGTGAAACAAGTCTCTTGGTGATCCTCCTTTGCTCTCTGATTATCCTTCTTGCTGACCTACAAAATAGAAATTTTCATGATTTTTCTCCTTTTTTCTTTTTCTTTTTCTATTTTTATCTTTTTTGAAAACAACTAGGCTGCCTCTGAGAGGTTTCATCCTAGCTATCTGCCCTACACACCCTAAGAGAGGTTTTCACCCAGGGATATTTTTATTCTCAAATTTTCTCTTTTTTTATAATGACACCATTGAGCTACCCCCAGAGGTTTCCAACCCGATAATGGAACTCATGCACCTCATGGAGGTTTTTACTTGAGTCCTTATTCTTTTTCTTTTTTTCTCAGTGATTTGATGAGGTAGGAGTTGAAACTTGCTCCACTACCATCACCATTCTATTGATATCATCAATGAATTCTTGTTTTGGCAATGGTATTTTGTAAATTTTCAGTCGGTGTCCATTAACAAGTAAAGGAATGGCCTCTTCATCTATGGTTTTGATCTATACTGAACCATTATCATGGCATCTTTCTACAACATAAGGTTGTAGCCATATTGTCCTTAATTTTCCCTTGAAGTCTTTATACCTAGAATCATATAACAAAGCCTAATCACCTTCTTGAAATTGATTTTACTTGAGTTCTTATCATGCCAGTTCTTCCTTTGAAGTTGAATTACCTCTATATGTAGGAGGGCCTGCATTCTGAAGTCATCCAAACCATTCAACTGGAACAGTCTCTCTTTTTGTGCACTGCTAAGATCTAGATCTAGTTGGGTTGCCATCCTTAATTTGTTATATTCAAATTCAATGGACATCAAGGCCTTTTTCCCATATACTAGCTCATAGGGTGTGAATCTAGTGGTGGTCTTCTAGGTGGTATTATAGGCCCAGGTGGCCTCAATTAGCCTATTTTCCCAATCCTTGTTGTTGTTGCTTACAAATTTGCTCATGATGCCCTCTAGCACTCTATTGGTCACCTCTACTTTTCCATTAGCTTGTGGATGATAGGGAGTGGAGGTTCTATACTTGATCTTGTGCTAGCTCAGTAAGTCTTAAATCATGTTGGAGGTAAACTAGCTACCTTGGTTTGTGACCAACTCTCTAGGGTACCCAAATTTGTAAAATACATTCTCCCTTAGGTACTCAACTACCTTCTCTTTTGTTGCTGCCTTAATTGCCTTGGTTTTAGCCCACTTAGTTAGATAGTCAGTGCACACAATGATGTACTGTTTTTTTTGGAAGGAGGGTCAATACGTCCAATGAAGTCCATGCCCCACTTGTCAAATGGCTCGAAAGTCACTTGAGGCTGCAGAGGCATTTCATCTCTTGGAGTAGGCCTTCCCATCCTTTAGCACCAACCAAACTACCCAATATATCTTTTCACATCTTGATGAAGAGTGGGCCAATAATAGCCTACTTGTAACACTTTGAATGTTGTCCTCTTTGGTGCAAAGTGACCTCCACAAAGCCCATTATGATAGGTCAGAAGGATGTCAAAGGCTTCCTCCTCCATGACACACCTCAAGATTTGATCTGGGCCAAGTTTGAAGAGATTCCCCCAATCCAAGTGAAGGGGGCACTCTTCCTCACTATCTTGCTCTTCTCTTTGGAGGACAAGTTTGGTGGGAACTGTGCAGATACCAAATAGTTTGTTATACAAGAAAACCATGGAGAGAGAACTGAAATAGCAAATAAGTGCTCATCTAGTAGTTGGTCATCAACCATTCCTTCTTCACCTGCAAGCAAGTTTAATCTGGATAAAAAGTCTGCAACAACATTTTCCTTAGCAGGCTTATCAACAATAGTTAGATCAAACTGCTATAATAAAAGTAACCATCTTATAATATGAGCATTCACATCTAGTTTATTCATTAAATATTTTATTGTAGCATGGTCAGTATGCAAAAATGTTTGATAGCCTGTAATATAATGCCTAAATTTTTTCAATGAATGCACAAAACCAAGAGTTTCTTTTCAGTCACTGTGTAATTTAGTTCGGCCTTTGATAGATTCTTACTGATAAAGTAGATAGCATAAGGAAATTTTTCACCTATCTAGCATAGGGCTACTCCTATGGCTTTGTGTGAGGCATCAACATGAATATGAAAGGGAAGGGCCCAATTTGGGCCTCAGATAATTAGTGCAGCGGCTAACTTGTTCTTTAGGGTGTATAAGGACTCTTGACAACTTTTTGACCATATAAACCCAGAGTCCTTGGCCAAAAAACTAAATAAAGGAGAGGCCAACTTGCTGAAGTCCTTTATGAACCTTCGATAGTATCCAGCTAACCCTAGGAAACTTCTGACATCTCTCTTCTTTTGAGGAGGTGGGACCCTTTGGATGATAGCTATTTTGTTTAGGTCCACCTGTAGTCCTTGCTGAGATATTGAATGACCTAGCACAGTCCCCGCAGTCATCAAGAATTCACATTTTTCGGGACTAAGAGACAAGTTCTTTTCAATGCATTTTTGTAGTACTTTGCTTAGGTTGGACAGAGCCTCTTGAGAATCATAGCCATAAGGTGTAAAATCATCCATATAAATTTCCACCTCATCATGGACTAACTCGGTGAAAATACTCAGGATTTCTCTCTGGAAAGTGGCAGGAGCAATGTATTGGCCAAAAGGAATGACCCTACAAGCCAAAGTACCCTAAGGACAAGTGAAAGTGGTTATATCCTGGTCTTCTAGGTTGATCTGGATTTGGTTGTACCCACTAAATCCATCTAGGAAATAGAAAAAAAAATTCCCTGTCAGGCCATCTAGCGCTTGGTCAATAGAAGGTAGAGGGAAATGGTCCTTCTTTGTGGCCTTGTTCAACTCCCTATAATCGACACAAATCCTCCACTTACCATTTTTCTTTGGAACTAACACCAAAGGAGAGAACCACTCATTGTCGGACATAGGGTAAATGAATCCTGCATTTAGCAGTTTTTGCAGTTCTTCTTTGACTATATCTTTAAGAGCTGGATTTGTCCTCCTTTGGGGTTGTTAGACTAGCTTGCAACCCTCTTTGATGTATATGTGGTGAGTACACACTGAGCGGTGTACTCCCTTCATTTCTTCATAACTCCTAGCAAAGGCATCTAGATGTTCCTTTAGCATGTTGCATAACTTCTCTTCTTGGAGAGTAGAAATAGATGGATTGATTTTCAAGGTTCTCTCAGGGTTGAATTCTATGTTTTTGACATGGAGGGGGTTGGAATCAGCTAGAAATAGGTCAATTGGATGATTGTTCTAGGTTTCCTTTACTACATCTTCTAAGGGCAATGTACTGGGAGTTGGACTTTGGAGTAGTTGTTCAATCAAATCATGTTCATATTATTGTCCTCCTCCCATGGTTTTTTCTAAAGTATAAAGTTGGGCAGAATAAACTTCATCTTCTTCCTCCTCCTCCAACCATAAACGTAAATCATGCTCTAGAGATGGCGTAGTAGGAGGGTATAGGACTAATGGCTTGGACAGATGCCCATTCTTGATGGTCATATTCCCAACTCTGCAGCCAACGTAGGCATCGACAGTGGCCAACCAGGGTCTCCCAAGGATGAGAGGGTAACAAGTAAGCTTATCCTTAGGTTGTAGAACTACGAAATCTGTAGGGTACTCTCAAGAGTTAATGGAGACCATCACATCCTCCAAAATCTCCTCAGGGGTCACTGTGGAGCGGTTTGCAAGTTGCAGAACTATTGTGGTCTTCCTCAATGAATCTTGGAGATTGAGCTTGAGCATGGTATCCATGGTCATCACATTAATGTCAGCCCCAATATTGATCAAGGTGTGTGGGACAATGGTGCCATTGATGTGCACATCTACTACAGGGCTTCTAGGGTCCAAGTACTTTGGAAAGATTACTTGCCCCAGCATTAAGTCGGACAGCTTTCCAATGACATTAATGGTAGGGGCATCCCTTCTTTGCCTCTCTGGATTCTTGAAGAACTTCTCCTTAATCAACTTATTGTAAATAGGAACATCTTTTATTTCTTGGAGAAGTGGAATATTTACACATAGATTTTTCAATTCTCTTAGAAGTTCAGTCTCTTCTAGGGTAAGCTGGAGTGGTTGGGTTAATCTCTTAGGAAAGGGTGGATTCAATTTAACAATTCTTTCCTCCCTTTCTTCCTCATCCTCCCTAGGTGTAGGTGGAGGTTGGTTATCTGGGAGAACTCTCCTAGATCTCAGGTTAATCTCCTAGATTTCCATAGCATAAGTTGAATATGATGTCTCTCCACTGTACACTTGTTGAGCCTGTCTGTAGTTCGGGTTTGGATTTGGTTTGGCAGGCATTTGGGGTTGCTTGGGTGGAGAAGAGTGTAATAGCTGTGGTTGGGAAGGTGGCAGAGGCAATAAAGCTAGAGCATTGTTGTATTGGGGCCTTCATCACTGGGGCAGTGCATTCCACTGAGGTTGTGGTGGGGCATATGGTTGAAATGACTAGCCGACTAGCTAGGAGTGATATTGAGATGTAAAGGACCAAGGAGGAGGTGTAGACTAGGAAGGATGAGTAGGGGGTTCCCCAAGAAGGTAGTTGTGGTTTGGCTAGGGTTGTAATATGCATGGGATGACCCTTGCATGCCCTACTGGTATGGTCTAGGTCCATGAGGTCTCCTTTGGTTTATTAGCAGAGTTGCTCAGTGACCCCTTCAACTCCTTGATATATAGCTTTTAGTCCAAGCAAAGAAGGGCACTTGTATGTGGAGTGTTTTTCTTCACAGACTAAGAAAATTTCAATAGAATTCAATGGAGATTCATTCCTAGGATGCCTCCTAGTGCATCTAGGACAAAAAATGGCCAAGGCTCTCTCTGCTTCCTCCTCCTTTCTCTTAATGTGCATAGTGTCCATTTGCAAGGCAAGGATTTGTAGCATTTGAGCCCAAGTTGTGATGCTATCCCTAGGTAAACCTATGAACTAACGTAATGCTACATCCTTGATGGTAGATGGAAATAGTTTTAACTTCTGCTCATCATCTATATAGTCATAAGTTTGGCATATAACAACAAACTCAAATAGGAAAGTGTTGGGGTCTTTTGTGGTTAAGCCATGGAAATGAGGTAGGGCAGAGAGGCTTATATTTTTCATCTTAGTGTCCCCATTAGTTTCCCTGATGGGGAAGGCATCCTCAACTCTCTCTCTATTTCCTCTGTCATTTTTTTTTTCAGCCATTGGTTCAGTAGGAATGGGTTCTTCTTCTTCTTCTTCTTCCCCTGTAGGTTATTCAAATATGTCAGGTTTCTCACAAGGGTTCCTCTAGTGCACAACCACTGAAGAAGAGGGAAGGTTGGTTGTTTAATGTAGTGGGGGTTGAACTGAAAAAGGGGCACTTAGGCTTCTTGTCTAACATACAAGAATTTCTCCCACTTGCAAAGTTTTAAATATTCCCAAGTCTTATTGATTAACCAATGTGGAATTAATAAGTGCTTGATATTAAGGTGTATGCTAGTATTTGTTTTAAATTGTTCAGGTGTTGTAAATTAATGTGCTGAAACTTATATATAAATACATACAATAGTAAATAATGCAGTAGTAAAACAAGCACATAAGACATCAATTTAATCTGGAGTTCACCCAAAAATCTTGGGCTACGTCTCCTTGATCTCTAGTCAACTTGACTAAGCTCTTTGGAATTATGACAGGTCTTTTTACAAGCTCTTGGCTCAACTCCTACTATTTTAGACATAAACAGTGGGTTCAGACACCATGTCATTCCCTGGTTCTTGAAGCTCTGGCTCTTGGCTCTAGCTCTTGGCTCTTCGTTCGAGCTCTTGGCTCTGACTCTAGCTCTGGCTCTTGCTCTTTGGCTCTGGCTTCTTTGGCCCTCTATTAGTTTAGAACTCTCTTGGCTTTTCACTTAACTTCCAAGTGACTCCCTTGGTTGTTCTTTTTCCTTTTGCGCTGCCTCTTTCAGCTTTGTTTCACCTTAGCTTCCTACTTTGGCTTCACTTTCAGCAACAACCCCCAACAACCTTCAACAACCTTTATCTTTGTCATTCTATGGATTTTTAAGCCAAATCGGTGTTGTTGGTTCATTTTCCACTTGGTATCTTTGGCTTCCTGCTTTGGTCCACTCAAATCCCCTATCTGAGCATTAAATAATCATTGCTAACACCTTTAGGGGAGGTGGCCACCTATTCTACAATAGAAGAGTGCATCGGTGCTTGAAATCCTCTAGAAACAAACATTCCCTGTTTACACAGGGAAACATTGTAAAACATGGGAAGAATCACCAAATCACTGTTTATCGGACTTCAAAATTCCTTAATTCTACTTTATAACACTTTTCGAATCCACCTTTATATCGCCATCGCATCTCCACCATTGATCTGGGAGATCTAAATCCCACGGCTGTGGTTCATTTAGGACAACTCTTTCATACAGAGCTTAACTACCCAATGAGGGTGGTTTTCTCTCTCCTTAGCCTAGACACGTGGTAGCCAGCATATGGGCTTGGGCAGAGCTCGACCAAAACCATTTACTGCCCACAGCCTGCCTGAAATCCTGCCTGTTTCGTGATTTCCTTTGTATTTCAAAAATACATTGAAACGTTCCAAAATCCTGTAAAAATGGCTTTAGCTGGGTTTGAAACATTATATGTTTTCATTCGCCAACCCTTTCAGGTCTGTTTTCATCGCAAGTTGCAATAACACATGGACCTAGGGTAATCCATATGGCGTGGCCTACGCCGACGCGATCCGCCGACACCGATATTGACGATCGCGGTATAGCTTGGCTCGGGGTCTCACCTTTGCCTCGTGGCATCACCGATTTCAGTGATTGTAATATCGCTTGGCCTCAGGTCCTACTTTAAGTCCCATGACATGGCCACTGCTGATATCGGCGATTGGCATATCTCTCGGCCCGGTCCCTACGTTATATGCACACAAACCTGCCTCTAACCTGATATGTCGGGGATCAGTGATCGGGGGTGCTTCCCCTTTCCACTCAAGTCTGCCTTGGACCTCCTCCGATGCGATTTTATTCATAAGGCCTTTTAGGCCATTCTTTTAAAGGATTTTGCCTCTTTTTCTAAGGAACAAAGGCATCTCCTTTTAGCGATATCTTTTGCATCTTAAGTCCATTTTTTCCCATTCAAGTTGCAGCAGTTTAGGACGAGACAATCTCTGCAATGGGGCTATTTCCCATAACTTCTTTGGACTTTAATTTTTCCTTTGTGAGGACCACTAGACTTAGGAGTCTATCCAAAAGCAATTTTGGATCATGCCTTCCCACTGAAAGAACTTTTGGTCTCCAAAATATCTAAATAGTAAATGAGAGTCACTCACCCTCTTCTTTCAGCCTCCCTAAACTTGCCTTATGTAGTGCCTCTAAACCAAAGTGTCCGACCACTTCCCTTCTAGATGGGCTGGTCTTTCTAGCAAGAACTGTCTTCCTCCTTACCTTCCTGTGGAACTCCTACTGAAATGGTTATAGAAGGTAGTTTGGACTCTTTGCCTTGATCATTGATCCAAGGTGGCTCAAACTAATGTGAGGTACACCTGCTCCACAAAAATTTCATTTGTACCTGTTTGAGAAGCTGCCGACAACAACTGTTAAGAACAACATGCATACAGAGAACAACTGGATGGAGTAAACTCCTGCTTCAACAAAAGAAACAGATTTCACATCTTGTGAACACCTCCGTGTCTTACATCTACATACAGATAATGGACTAGGCAACAAGCCCACGAAACATGCCTTTAGAACAAATGACCCTTCAAGTCAGGCATGTAGAAAAATACCATTGGGACTCTTTTCAAAAGATGAAAATTTCATCGTTGTTTCCATCTTGGAGAACAAATCAACTTTTCTCAAGTCAATATTACATGTATGTTTAAAGCAATCAGCCCTTCAAGTTAATTACACACACATGTTCAAATACAAGGAAAACATCAGTATCCCTGTGTTCATGCACATCAAGCTCATGCATGCATTTCATCTTTCAACTTTCGCTTAAGCACACTATACTTTCGAAGCTGAAATGAAATATAATGTTGCAGGAACAAAGTGAGTCTCCTACTCAACCTTTTTTCATTCATCATCTTGGTAGAAACCTGCAACTTGCATCTCATCAACAAGAAATGCAAATAGATGCATCAATAGACATGCAATCCTTAATTGGAAAAGAACTCTAACCATTTCTTACCAATCCATTTCAAAGGACTTTCCTTTGTCTGCACACTAGCATCAACATTTGAATCATTTTGAAGCACATCATTCATGGAAACTTCATTCCCATTTCTGCCATCTTCTCTTTCCACTTTCTTCAGATTTTGTGGAAGAATTACTGGATTCAGAGTCCAACACCTTTCAAGAAGATGCCCTTTCTTATGGCAGTAAGTGCCACACATGTGCATCCTCTTAACAACGTGATTTAGCTTGTCCAATGGATCTTTGGCTCTTCCCTTCTCTTCCTTCAAAAGTTTCCTGTATGTGGCCATTCTCTTCCAACATCTAAAAACATGATGGTTATCCAAACCACAAAAGGAACATGCAACTCTTTTCCCATGCTTATGTGGAAATTTACCATGCTTTACAAAATCAAAAGGAATATGATTACAGCTAGATTTATACCTGTCTCTTTCACCTTTATTGCCTTCATGAAGAGGTGAAGCAAATAAAGAAGTGGCTCCCTTTGGAACACCATCAATAGCTTGAAGGCTATTAGAGTTTCCACAATTCTCTGATTCAAATGTGTGCTTCTGAAAACCTACATCTTGCGAGTTATGTTTCAAGCTATTGCATTCCTCTTGAATACAACCTTCACACTCTGCAATGCAACTCTTTCTTGGAGTTGTTTCAATGGCCTTCATGGTAGCTTTGGAACTCTCTCCATAAGACTATCCATAGCCAAGACCCAAATACTAAGGCCTTTCTTCAACCATTATTGATTCAAAAATACCTTGTGCATGTTTTCCCAAGCCCTTTCCTTCATAGCCCATCTTGGACATTAGCTTGGAACCTATGCCTTTAGTATGTTTTTCAAAAGAACCAATATAAGCATTCTTAGAAGAATTTGAAGACAAACTGGAATGGTTTACGTCTTCTTCAAGCTGATATTTGACTAAGGCTTCTTAGGCAACCAAGAGTTGTGACTCCAACTCATGCATCCTCTTCAGGTTAGTATTTGCAATATGAAGTTTTCTTTCCATTTCCTGCAATTTGTCAAAAAGCATCTACTTCTCTTCCTTCATGGATTTCAACTGCTCTCTATGTATGCTGCTATTTCTTCCATCCTCATACATTTCTCTCACCTTGTCCATCATGATGAACAAGTCCTGCTTCAAGTCTCCATCAAAGAGTCTTGTGATGAAGAAGGAAGAATTCAAGGATACACTTGAGGAAGTTGTCATTATGCCAATGAACAAAGAACTTCAAACAAGATTAATAAAGAGCTTATTTCAGCACCCTTTTGCAACAAACCTCTTGTGCTTTAAGGACTTCCTTGAGGTCTTTGGGGTAGAAGAATGCCTTCAACCCTTCTTCCTATTTGCCCTTCCTGGACTGAGCTAGCAACAACTTTCCCTTTACCTCTGCAAACTCAGAAAATATTCAGTATGCAAAACAAGCATACAATCAGCCTCTTGTTGTTCAAACACCTTTCAGACAAGCAGTCTTTGCTTTTTCAATCAAGCATTCTGATATAACCTTCTTTGAAGGTGGGGTTAACCAAACTTAGGCTCCAATACCACCTGATTTGAAAATGGGGCACCTAGGCTTCTTGTCTAACTTACAAGAACCTCTCCCACTTCCAAAGCTTTAAATATTCCCAAGTCTTATTGATTAACCAATGTGGAATTAATAAGTACTTGATATTAAGGTGTATGCTGGTATTTGTTTTAAACTGTTCGGGTGCTGTAAATTAATGTGCTAAAAATGATATATAAATACATACAATAGTAAATGATGCAGCAATAAAACAAGCACATAAGATAGCAATTTAATCTAGAGTTCACCCAAAACTCTTGGGCTGCGTCTCCCTAAGCTCTAGTCAACTTGACTAGGCTCTCTCGGATTATGGCAGGTCCTTTTACAAGCTATTCGCTCAACTCCTACTGTTTCACACAGAAACAATGGGTTTAGACACCTTGTCATTTCCTGGCTCTTGAAGCTTTGGCTCTTAGCTCTTGGTTCTAGATCTTGGCTCCAACTCTGGCTCTTCAGCTCTGGCTTTGTCCTTGGTTCCTCGGCTCTAGCTTCTTTGGACCTCTATTAGTTTACAACTCTCTTGGCTTTTCACTTGACTTCGAAGTGACTCCCTTGGTTGTTTGTTTTCCTTCTGCGCTGCCTCTTTCAGCTTTGTTTCGCCTTAGCTTCCTACTTTGGCTTCTCTCTCAACAACAACCCCCAACAACCTTCAACAACCTTTGTCTTTGTCGTTCTGTTGCTTTTTAAGCCAAATCTGTGCTATTGATTCATTTTCCCTCTCGGGATCTCTGGCTTCCTGCTTTGGTCCACTCAAATCCCTTCTCTGAGCATTAAATAATCATTGCTAATGCCTTTGGGGGAGGTGGCCACCTGTTCTACAATGGAAGAGTGCATCAGTGCTTGAAATCCCCCAGAAACAATTGTTCCCTGTTTACATAGAGAAACACTGTAAAACAAGGGGAAAATCACCAAATCTCTATTTATTGGACTTCAAAAGTCCTTGATTCCACTTTATAACACTTTTTAGATTTGCCTTTATGTCACCATCTCATCTCCACCATTGATCTCGGAGATCTAGATCCCATGGCTATGGTTCATTTTAGACGGCTCTTTCATATAGAGATTAACTGCCCGATGAGGGTGGTTTTCTCTCTCCTTAGCCTGGACACGTGGCAGCCAACGTATGGGCTCGGGCGGAGCCCAGCCATAACCATTTACTGCCCACAGCCCCCCCGAAATCTTGTCTGTTTCGTGATTTCCTTTGTATTTCAAAAATACATTAAAACGTTGCAAAATCTTATAAAAATGGCTTTAGTCGGATTTGGAACATTATATTTTTTCATTCACCAACCCTTTCGGGTACGTTTTCATCGCAAGTCGCAATAACGTGTGGACCCAGGGTAAGCCATATGGTGTGGCCTATGCCAATGCCATCCGCCAACACCGATATCTACGATCTCAGTATCACTTGGCCCGGGGTCCCACCTTTGCCTCGTGGCATCGCCGATTGCGATTCACCAATTTCGGCGATCGCGATATCACTTGGCCTGAGGTCCCACTTTAAGCCCCATGACATGGGCATTGCCAATGTTGATCTGTCGATATCGGTGATCAGCATATCGCTTGGCCCGGTCCCTATGTTATATGCACACAAACCTACCTCCAACCCAATATGTCGAGGATCAACGATCGAGGGTGCTTCCCCTTTCCGCTCAAGTCTACCTTGGATGATCAGGAGCTCATGTCCCAAGTGTCGTAAAATGCTCAAAAATGAAAGTGCTCAAAACTGGCTCAAACCTAAG
This sequence comes from Pinus taeda, assembly GCA_000404065.3. Taxonomy (NCBI): domain Eukaryota; kingdom Viridiplantae; phylum Streptophyta; class Pinopsida; order Pinales; family Pinaceae; genus Pinus; species Pinus taeda. The sequence continues at coordinate 62,920 of APFE031276637.1, read as the reverse complement.
CGCCTGTATATAGCTTGTCCTCCTGATTCCGGTGCCGCAAACGGTTCGAAAAACGGTCGTTGTATGAGAAAGTTATGACACAAACAAAATCGCCCAATAACCCTTAATTTTTGAATTTTCAAAAAAAATTGAAAAAGAATATTCCATAGAATATTCCTTGGAATATTCCATAGAATATTCCTTTTGGGTGGGCCAATCAGAATCCGCCATGTGGCAAGCCCAAAGGCCTCCACGTGGCTCAGGTGACGTCAGCACAATGGGGTGCATATATGTAAAATTTCGGTGGGGTTGTGGATTGAACCCCTGACCTATCTTCCACGATTTCAACACGTTACCAATGCGCCATAGGGATCACAGTTGTTATATGGGTGACGATCACTGTTTATAACGTTTAAATTTCTTCAAGGGCGGGAAATGAAGGGGGCCAGCCCCTCATGGCTAGCCCCCATACCATATGACCACCACCCGGAAACCGTGGGCTCCGCTCAAACCGTTGGCACAGACTCCAATGCCGCTAAAACCGCCAACGAGTTGGTCACATGCATTAACCCAAACTCTAGTTGCATTACACCTTAACGGTTTGTTTGGTGGGATTCTTGGCGGACCGCCAAATTTGGGCGGTCCCGCCATAATTGGCGGGGCTAATTGGCCCCAACTATAGTTAGCTGGAGTTCTTTTAGGGGAAACTGGCAGTTGGGAGTAAATAGCCATAGCTTTGGCTAGGAAAGGCGGTTTTGAATGAATTTCTTTTTTTTATTTTGGGTATTTTCGACCTTCTGAAGCCATTGGCATAGGTCTTATAGCCATCTAAGGTCATTTTCATATGTTTTGGAGCCGTGGAAGTTCTAGGAGCCACTAGGGCCCAATATTGTGAGAACTCTATAGGGTTGTAGGTATCCATTAGAGGTGAACCAGAAATCAATCCTGAAGGATTCATGTGTTCTAAATCTATTTTTATAGTCTATTCCACGTGTAGAGACTTCTATTCAGCTGTATATTCATTTTGAGCATTTAATTAAAACGAGGACTGGCCCATTTGGGAGCCTTGGACCCATCAGACATAGCCCAGGAGGGGTGAACTGCTTCATCAAATTCTTTTGCATTTGTGGTTGATTTATTTTGCTGGACAAATTCGTTTTAATGTGTTAAATAGTAAAAGGAAATAATTCTGCTATGCTTAAATGGATCATGAACAGCTGAAAATTTCATTTGTTTCTTTACTGCAAGACATGGGCATCTTTTAAACATGTTTACTACTGAATTGAATACCTTGCAAACTTTTTTCAAGTAGTTTCAAATTCAGATCAAGTTCGTATCAGAGCTATGTTGTTGTTTCTTTGTATCAAAAGCTGTCAAATAAGCTATAGACAGAGCCTGAAACAAGCCAGGAAGCCTTCGAAATTCTCTTGTTATACAATTGCAATGTAGATAAACGCTCTTTCAGTCAATCTCTGGTGTAGTTGTCTTTTGATTGTTTTTGTGCAAAGATCTTCTAACTGTCTTGCAAGTATTGATGCTTACCAGGTTGAAACTTAAAAGAGGGGAAGGACAGTTGACTAGAGAACGAGACAATCCTTAGTCAAGGAAGGCCAGAGAGCCATCACCTTCACCTTCAATTTCACCCTCAAGAGTCTCAGTAGAAGCTTCAAGAATGTCTGAACATGAAGGAGAAATTCCTGCAGACATGGATCCAAAAGAAGAAGAAAGAGTCTTCAGAAAGGCTTTCTTGGACCTCACTGAAATGGTGAGGATATGTACCAAGACAGAAATGAGAAATTGGTGGAGAAGGGTCCAAACATCCCATGAATGAGAGGGTTTCTCAGGAGTTAAGAGGATGATGATCATTCCAAGAAAGGAGTGAGGTAATGTTGTCCACCACCCCATCGTCACCTCCTTCCTCTTCATCCTCTCTTCTTCTTCTGTGCATAAGCATAGATCCTCTGGAAAAAGTCCTTTTTTGAAGCTTGATGTAAAATTCGAATTACCTATGTTTAATGGTGAAGTGAATGCAGAAAAGCTTGGCAACTGGATTAGGTAGTTGGAAGTTTACTTGAGGATCCAGAATATGCATGATGATGCCACAAAGATTCAGTTGGCTTCTTTGAGAATGGTTGGAGTAGCATTTGTCTAGTGGGAGGCCAAGACCAAAGAGGCGATCAAGAAATTTGGTAAGGTTACCTTAACATGGACTGACTTTCTGTTAGCCATTAAAAAATAATTTTATCCTCTTGCTCACATGCAGAAAGCCATTATGAACAGGAAAAATTTCAGACAACTTAAGGGTCAGAGTGTCCAAGACTACACCCAAGAATTCAGGAGAAGGGATCTTTTCTTAGGGGTAGATTTACAGACCCAAGAAACCTTGCTGAAATATATTGGTGGCTTGCGTAGCTACCTTAGACACACCATCTTGATGTTTAACCCTACTAGCTTGGATGAGGTTTGTGTCCAAGCTACCCATTTAGAGGCAAGGGGAAAAAAACACATTTGAAGAGGGTAGAAACAAGCCCGCTAAGGGGAAAAAGAAAGACAAAAACTCCAAGGGAAAGGGCAAAAAGAATGCATCTGTCAAATAGGAGAGTGAGAAAGTGATCTGTAAAAATTGTTCTAAACCGAGCCATGAGGAGAAAAACTATTGGAAATTACATCCTGAAAAAAGACCTCAATTTAACAAATCCAAAGGGAAATAGAAAACTGCTACTACTACATCTACTCCACAAGATTGAGGGGATGATTCAGGTGATGAAACAAAAATTATAGCCATGGGTTTGAAAAACTTGAAGGGAAAAGAAATGGAAATTCAAGCCAGCACTAGTACCTCAAACTGTCATGTACAAGCTCCTAATGAGGAAGAAAGAATTGAACTGTTTCATGTGAGGGTGATTTCAAAACATACTAAGATTGACACACTTTTTGATAGTGGGTCACAAGCAAACCTTATATCAGAAGACTTGGTCAAGCAGCTTAAACTTGAGGCCGTTCCACATCCAAAGCCATATCCACTTGGATGGATTTGCAAGGATGCAAATTTACAAGTTTCAAGAAAGTGCACATTGCGCTTTGCAATTGCTGCACATTTTATTGACATAGTTGAACTTGATGTGGTACCTTTTGATATAGCAGGATTTGTTTTGGGAAGTCCTTACTTGTTTGATAGGAAAGCTATCTTTGATTGCCATGAAAACAAATATCATCTTTTCAAAGATGGAAAGGAGTTCATTTTTAGAGCTCATCGCAAGAAGACAAATATAGCGATGGTGAATGCAGGATAGGTAAAAAGGCTAGTCAATTCAATTAAGAATTTTGTTCTTCTTATGATTAAGCCCAAGGTTGATGTGAATCATGAGTCATTTGACAATTGTGATCCAAAACTTAAATCAGATCTGTATGATGTAGTTTATGTATATCATGAGATATTTCAGGAGCCAATAGGTTTGCCTCCTAAGAGGGAGATTCAGCATGAAATCCATTTGCATCCAGATTGTCCTCTTCCAAACATAGGCATGTACCGCATGTCTATTATGGAGAATGCTGAAATAAAGAAGCAAATGAAGGACTTGTTGGACAAGGGTTTCATAAGGCCAAGTACTTCGCCATGTGGGTCACCGATTTTACTGATTCCAAAGAAAGATGACACTTGGCGTATGTGTGTTGATTTCAGGGCCTTGAACAAGATCACGGTAAAGAATCGTTACCTACTCCCAAGGATAGATGATTTGCTAGACCAGCTGAAAAATGCTCGATATTTCACTAAGTTAGACTTGCGCAGTGGATATCATCAAGTAAGAATTGAAGAAAGTGACATTTGGAAGACAACATTTAAAACCAGACAAGGACTCTTTGAATGGCTTGTGATGCCGTTTGGTTTGTGCAATGCACCTGCAACTTTCATTCGGGTAATGGATGATGTCTTGCGTCCTTTTCTTGATGATTTCGTTATTGTCTACTTAGATGACATCTTAATTTTCAGCAAGACTAGAGAAGATCATGTCATGCATGTTAGGAAAGTACTTTATATTTTGAAGAAGAATCAGTTATTTCTTAAAATGCCAAAGTGTGAGTTTGGAAAGACTTCTTTGGTTTATTTGGGACACATAGTAGGAGGAGGTGCTTTGAGAATTGATCCTGCTAAGATTGAGGCTATTGTGAAGCAGCCTACTCCCAAATCCGTAACAGAGGTAAGAAGTTTTTTGGGTGTAGCTCAATATTGGAGGAAGTTCATCTCTAACTTCTCTTCTATAGAAGCTCCTATGCATGCAGTGACGAGTGTGAAGCATGCTTTCCAATGGGGAGGCAAGCAGCAAAAAGCTTTCGAATCTTTGAAAGAGAAGATTAGTTCAGCTCCATTCCTTGCATTACCGGATTTGAGACAGTCATTTGAGAGACAAACCGATGCTAGTGATTATGCCATGGGTGCAGTTCTTCTACAGCATGGTAAGCCTATTTCTTTTCATTCTAAAACTTTTAATGGTGTTGTTGTAAATTATCCTACCTATGATAAGGAGTTGTATGCATTGGTACAAAGCGTCAAAAAGTGGAAACACTATTTGATGGGCAAAGAAACTGTTATACATACCGACCATCAGCCCTTACAATACTTGCAATCACAAAGCAAGTTACAACAGTCACGACACTTCAGATGGATGGGATTATTGCAACAGTTCCATTTGGTAATAAGGTACAAGAAAGGTACTCTGAATAAAGTTGTTGATATGCTTTCAAGGCCTATTATTGGTGCTGTTACTTTACTTAAGAATGATTCCATTGTACATGATAGTTACATAGAACAATATGCATCTGATGATGACTTTAAAGATGTGTATGCTAACTTGAGTAAAGGGAATCATGTAGAGGAAAATCACTATCACATGCATAACAATTTGTTGTTTCACTTGGGAAAGTTGTCTATACCACAGGGGGAGAGAATAAATGTCATAAGAGAAGCTCATTCCTCTCTTATTGCTGGCCATTTTGGTGTAAGCAAAACAGTTACACATCTATAGAGGTATTGCTATTGGCCTCGCATGGTAGATTCTGTTTCAAAGCTCATAAGAGGTTGTTCATTATGTGCTACAAGCAAGCCTAGTAATAGGAAGCTTGGCTTGTATACTCCTTTGCCGGTACCTTCTAGACCATGGGAGAGCATCTCTATGGATTTTGTAGGAGGTTTGCCAAAATCTAGAAAGCAGCATGATTATTTATATGTAGTAGTTGATCGTTTCAGCAAAATGTGTATACTTATGCCTTGTAAGAAAACTATAACTGCTGAACAAACTACTGAATTATTTTTTCATCATGTATGGATTCACTTTGGTTTGCCTACTTCCATTATTAGTGACAGGGATTCCAGATTTGTGGGGAATTTTTGGTCCAATCTATGGGAGATGATGGACATAAAGTTGAAGAAAAGTACTGCTTTCCATCCGCAAATAGATGGACAAACAGAGGTTGTGAACAAAACCATTGTGCACCTCTTGAGAGGTTATTGTAGCAAGAATCCCAAGCTTTGGGATGAACATTTGCACTACATACAGCATCCTTACAATCGTGCCAAGCACTCTTCCACAAACACCTCACCATTTGAAGCTTGTTTTAGTTACTTGCCAAAATCACCTCTTGATTTCATTCTTGAGAAAGATGTCGCCATTGAGGGACATAGTGATATTAAAAAAGCTCATTCATTCATTGAAAGAATTCAGCAAATACATCAGCAGATTCAAGAACAACTTGAGAAGAGTCCAGGCAAGTACAAGGAAAGACACGACAAACATAGAGTCGATCACAAGTTTCAAGAAGGGGATGAGGTATGGATGTACATTAGTAAGGAAAGGATGCAAGGAGAAGGTAAAAAGCTGAAGCCTATTCATTATGGTCCATTCAAAATCCTCAAGAAGGTTGGAAATAATGTTTTTCAATTAGATTTGCCTTCCTACATCCAAATGTATTATGTTGTCAATGTGGAGAACATACGTTTGTATGAACCTCCTTTGTTTGTTGATCATGAAAGTGTTGTTCAGCTATCATCTATAGAAGATTTCTCGCCAGAATTCTTAGATGAGCTAAAAGAAGATACAATCCTTGACAGAAGGACATGCACTTCAAGGAGGGGCAATGTAGATTATGTTTGGGTTGGTTTCATAGGCAGCAAACCGAACAAGGCAAAGTGGATGGAGATGGACAGAGTGAGGGAGTTGTACCCTCACCTCTTTAATAGGTAGTTGAAGGTTTTTGGGGTCGAAAAGCTTCCTAATGGGGAGGCGTGATCAGGGGCTCATGTCCCAAGTGTCATAAAATGCTCAAAAATTAAAGTGCTCAGAACTGGTTCAAACTTGAATGACTGGAAAGAGCTCGTCCTCCTGATTCTGGCGCTGTGAACGGTTCAAAAAATGGTCTCTGTATGAGGAAGTTATGTCAAAAAGAAAGATCACCCAATAACATTGAAATTTTGAATATTTTTCAAAAAAATTCAAAGTAGAATATTCCCAAAATATTCTAGAGAATATTCCTTTTCGGGCAGTGAATGGCAAGCCTGGAAGCCACCACGTGGCCCAGAAGACGTCAGCAGATGGGTCAACAATCACATGTAAAATTTTGGTTTTATTGAAATTCGAACACACGACCTCATATATGCAATCCCAACGGCTTACCGCTGCACCAGTGTTGCAACTCTTGTTATAAGGTTGGAAAAAACACTTTATTAAGTTTGAATTATTATGAGGCGGGGCCCATAGGGGGCCAGCCCCTAAGGGCCAACCCCCATACATATGACCACCGCCTGGAACCGCAGGCCTAACTCCTAACCGCACACCCAAATTCAAACGGTCACCACTGATGTGTTCACATATGCAAGAAAGCCGAAGGTTAACACTCAGCTTTATTAACCGTTCATTAAAAGGCATGGCGCGGAATCTGATGGAGAACCTAACCACCGCCGAAATTCATTCACATGCATTAAATCAAATGGATAATTGGCCGGTAATGTGTGGTTAGACTGGTGGATTTTCGGAAAACCGCCAAATTTTGGTGGTCCCGCCATAATTGGCGGAGTTAACTGGACTCAACTACAGTTATCTAGAGTGATTCTAGGCCTAATTGGGGGAAAACTTCAATGAGCCATAACTTTGGCTAGGGAAGTCCTTTTTGGACGATTTTTTTTTTTTTTTTTGATTATTCATATGATTTTGAAGCCATTGGCATAGGTTAGAGAGAAATCAGAGGTTGTTTGCAGGTGTTTTTGCTTCGTGGAAGTTCTAGGAGCCACTAGGGCCCAATATTATGGGAGCTTTATCAGATTGCAGGTACCCATTGGAGGAGAACCAATAGTCATTCTTAACTGATTTGAGCGTTTTGAATCCAATTTTATAGTCCATTTCACCTATTGAGGCTTTTATTTAGTTGTATATTCATTTTGAGCTTTTAATCAAAACAAGGACATGCCCATTTTGGAGCCTTGGACCCAGCAGATGTAGCCCAGGAAGGGTGAACTGCTTCATCAACTTCCTTTTCATCTGTGTTTGAGTTATTTTGCAGATCAAATCCATTTTAGTGTGTTAAATAGTAAAAGGAAATAATTCTACTATACTTAAATGGGTCATGAACAACTGAAAATTTCATTTGTTTTTAACTGCAAGACATGTACATCTTTTAAACATGTATGTTTCCTGAATTGAATACCTTGCAAAGCATTTACAAGTAGTTTCAAATTCATATCACAAAGCCATAGGAGCATCCCTAGGATAGGTAGAGGAGAAACTGCCCTATGCCATCTCTTTTATCAGTAAGAACTTGTCAAATGCTGAGCTAAATTATACTGTGACTAAAAAGGAACTCCTGGCTATTGTGTATTCATTAAACAAATTTAGGCATTACATTACAGGTTATCAAACATTTGTGCACACTGACCATGCTGCAATCAATTATTTAATGAACAAACCAGATGTGAATGCTCGAATTATAAGATGGTTACTTTTATTACAGCAGTTTGATCTAACCATTGTTGATAAACATGGTAAGGAAAATGTTGTTGCAGACTTTTTATCTAGGGTGGATCTACCTGTAGGTGAAGAAGGAATGGTGGATGACCAGTTACCTGACGAGCACTTGTTTACTATTTCAATTCTCTCCCCATGGTTTGTTGATATAGAAAACTATTTGGTATTAGCACAGTTCCCACCAAACTTGCCCTCAAAAGAAAAGAGCAAGATAGTCAAGAAAAGCGCCCCCTTCACTTGGATTAGGGGCAATCTTTTCAAACTTGGCCCAGATCAAATCTTGAGAAGGTCTGTAAGGGAAGAGGAAGTTTTTTACATCCTTCTAATCTGTCATGATGGGCCTTGTGGAGGTCACTTTGCAACAAAGAGGACAACATTCAAAGTGTTACAAGTAGGCTATTGTTGGCCCACCCTTCATCAGGATGTGAAAAAGTACACTAGTCAGTGTGATCAGTGCCAAAGGATGGGAAAGCCTACTCCAAGAGATGAAATGCCCCTACAGCCTCAAGTGACTTTCGATCCATTTGACAAGTGGGGCATGGACTTCATTGGGCCTATCAACCCTCCTTCAAAGCAAAAACAATACATTATTGTGTGTAGTCATTATTTGACTAAGTGTGTTGAAACCAAGGAAATTAAGGAAGCAACTTAAGAGAAGGTGGTTGAGTTCCTAAGGGAGAATGTATTCTACAAATTTGGGTACCTAGAGAGCTAGTCACAGACCAAGGTAGCTAGTTTACCTCCAACATGATTGAAGAACTACTCAGCCATCACAAAATCAAGCATAGGACCTCCACTCCCTATCATCCACAAGCTAATGGGTAAGTGGAGGTGACCCATAGGGCACTGGAGGGCATCTTAACCAAGGTAGTGAGTAGAAGTAGGAAGGATTGGGCAGAGAGACTAGTTGAGGCCACCTGGGCCTATAATACCACATGGAAGACCACCACTGGATTTACACCCTATGAGGTGGTATATGGAAAAAAAGACTTGTTGTCCATTGAGTTTAAATATAACACATTGAGGATGGCAGCCCAACTAGATTTGGATCTCAGTCAAGCACAGAAAGAGAGATTATTCCAATTGAATGGTTTGGATGAATTCAGAATGCAGGCCCTCCTACATACATAGATAGTTCAGATTCAGAGGAAGATATGGCATGATAAACATATTAAAGAGAAGAAATTTCAGGAGGGCGATTGGGCATTGTTATATGATTCTAGGTATAAAGACTTTAAGGGCAAGCTAAGGACAAGATAGCTCGGACCTTATGTTGTGGAAAGATGCCATGATAATGGTTCAGTGCAAATCAGAACTATAGATGAAGAATCCATTCCGTTACTTGTTAATGGGCACCGATTGAAAATGTACAAGAGACCTTTATCAAAACAAGAGTTCATTGAAAATATCAATAAAACAGTGGTGATGATGGAGCAATTTCCAACTCCTCCCTCATCAAGTCACTGAAAAAAAAAAAAAAAAAAAAAAAAAAAAAAAAAAAAAAAAAAAAGGACTCAGGTGAAAACCTCCATGAGGCGCCTGAGTCCCATCTTTGGGTTGAAAAGCTCGTGAGGCGGCCGAATGATGAAAAAAATAGAAAAAATAAGATGATCCCTGGGTGAAAAACTCCCTTGAGGCGCCCAGGGAAAATAGCTAGGGTGAAAACCTCTTTGAGGTAGCCTAGTTTTTTTTCAAAAAAAAAAAGAGAGAGAAAAAGATATAATTGTTATTTGCAAGTGGGAAAGAAAGACAATCAAGAGGCAAAAAGAGGATCCAAAGGAAACCCTTCCTCACACATATTCATCCCCTCCACTCCTTACCATGCATCCCTCCATCATTTCTATTGTTTTTCCACTCCATTGCTTCAATTTATGCAAAGACTATGTTTTCTACAAGATCCCCTATATCCTACAGGATCCCCTTAAAACCTACAGGATGGTCCTGTAGGAATTACAGTGGCTCGAAAAACCTACAGGAAGCAATCCAAGGGCACATGGTAGGTTTTTTAGGTACCTAAAATTCATCCTAGGCATGATCTAACACCTCACCTCGTCCACCATCATCATCCCTGCACTCACCATTCAAAACAAAAAGGGATCAGTTCTTGCCAGTCATAGAAAAAAAAAACATATGAGAGTAAGAGAATTACCTGTGTTCTTTGCTCTACAGACTCCTACTCCCTCTGTCCATTCATTGCACCATCCTCACAGCCCCAGCCTGCAACATGATTAGAGAATTCTGAGGGAGAAGCAGCTACAGACATCCTATAGGAAATCCTATAGTAGACTATCCAATAGAATGTCAATCACCAGCTACAGGTCTTCACTATGATGATTCAGGAGCTCCACAGTAGCAGCAACATCAGATCTTTAGTCATAGATACTTGCAAAATCCAAGAAACCATTAGTAGACAGCAAGAGGAGGAAGAAGAATGGCATGCAGCAAATAAACAACGTAGCAACTCTGATCTTCGACAACTGCAGCATGGCATCAAAACCACAGGTAAGTATCCCCCTCAATCACTCATATGCATCATTTAATCAAACATTTTAAGGGTTATGAGATAGTTGTTTTATAAGTGAAAAGGTGGCTAGTTAACTTGGCCACCTTCGTTCAGTCAGCACATGCAAAACCGGGTGTCCTCTCACACGTGGCTGCAGTCAACTCAGAGACAAAGGAGGAGTAGGACAAGAAGTGGTTAACTACAGATCTATGAGGTGGGAGTTGATTACGAGGAGTGGGAAATGATGAGGTTGTAGTGGGGACCAACGGTCCAAAAATGGAAATGTACCTCTACTTCCAGCACGCCACCTCACCCCGAAACACCAAAAAGGGAAATAAAACACCATTCTCATGCATTCATGCATTCCACCTCCTCGAAACTCCCTCACTCAAGTCACTCTCATAACTCTTGCCACCCACCGAAAGCAAGGATCCATCATTCTACACAGGAATTCCAAAAGGATACAATATACAAGATACAATCTATAGGATTAGTCTACAGGATACATAGAGGTTGTCTATAGGATAGGCCAAGAAGAGTTCTAGAGGGGATATCACGGAATTCTACATTGACACCATTCTAAAGAGGTAGGCTCTAAAATTCCATCCCCATTTAAAAGTAAATGAACAAAAAATACTCTAAAATCTAGTGAATTTAGCAACTGTGAGGGGTGAATTACATACACAGTCAACTCTGTTTTCCTCCTGAATTAAAAAAAAAATTTAAAAAAATTAAAAAAAATATGTGTCAACCCTCTCATTTTCTCCTCAAGCCTCACAAGCAAGATGACAAGAGGGTTTAATAGGAGAGAGCCCAAAAACATTGTGAGGATACAACTGCACCCCCAGGTGCTTGAAATCTTTACAAGACACAACTGGATGGGGTTTTTCGAAAAATTCACAGGGTATGATGATGAGGTGTCTTAAGAATTTTATCACTCCCTCACTCCACACAGCAGAATCCATGCCACTATTTTAGTTAGAGGCCTCATTATAGATCTCACCCCAGAGCTCATCAGTAGGGCCACCACACTTCCCCTAGGAATTCCATGGAGAAAATAAGACAAAGGAGACAGTTAGGTGGAAAAAAGGAAATTCGTTTTAGAAGGTGAAGAACCCACAGAGGATAAAAATGGAGTAAGAAGGGACAATCTGCCATACCCATGGAGTGAGGTAGGCTACCAACTCATCAAATATATGTCATGTGAGGGTATATATAGTGTTGTATATGGCTACCATTTTAGGATCTTTAAAGAATTAAGATTTGGTGTAGAAACACTAGTTCACCAAAGACTTAGCATACCCTATTCTTGATGCAATCACTCATAGACTCCAGCAACAAAGTAAAGGAAGGGAATTCCCAACAATTGTCTCACCATGGGTTGATTAGGATCCTCATTGAGGATTCCCTCCAAAACCTCAAAATCCCTTTAACATGGTAAGTCTTCAGAGACTTTCTAGCAGAGGATGACATCAAAACCCTCACTTATGATGTTAGTCCTTCTGTAAGTGAGGAGGAGGAAAAATAGGAAGAAGAAGATACAAAGCTAGATAAGGATGAGATGGATGAAGAAGAAGCTGACATAGAGGAACATGATGAAGCAGAAGAAGAAGAGGGAGAATAGAAGGAGGATGATGATGAAACAGAGGAGGAAACTAGGGAAGGAACTAATGGAGATGAGGAAGAACCACAAGAGGAAGAAGATAGGAAAAACAGAGAGGAAGAAGACATTGAACCAAAAGCAAAAGAAAACAAGGAGGAGTCACTTAGGGTGTCTCTAGAGGCCACTAAGAGGGAGGCAGCAGCTTCCCTCACTGCTCTCAGCACCCCAGTCAAGAAAAAAGGAAAAAGAAGGAGACAAACCCCACTATATTTCAGAACAAGGAAGAGCACAAGAACCAAACAAGGGAAGCCACAAAAATTCCTATTGAGATTGAAGATTCCCCTACACAAAGAGACAAAATGAATTCCCCTAAGTCACCAATCACCTATGTAAGGAGGCTTAGTACTAGATCAGCTTCCTCAAAGGGTAAGGCCATGTTGGGTCCCTATAATACTAGTGATTACCCCATTACTATTGTAGTTGTACCTGTTATTAATATTGTTGTGCCCCTATTGTCCCCATATTATTATTACTATGCCCCATAGAATCCCTCTATTGTTATTTTTGTGGCTTTATATTATTATTGTTAGGTCGGCTGGGTTATATTGTGACTCCTTAGACTCCTATATATAGAAAGGAGGTTTTATCATTTGAATCATCCAAGAATTGTTCATTAATGTAATGTAAAGGAGGTTGCCCCCTCGAAGAGGCTTAATTCTAAGGCGTTGATCTATCTTTTCTATTTTTTCTTGAGCTGGTTTCATAACATTTGGTATCAGAGCTTTGGATTCTAGGGTTTTGCTGCTCCAAACAAAATCCTGAATTACATTCAAAACAGGTGACCTAGGGAAAATCGTCATAACTTTCTCTCTAAGCATTAGATTGAAATTTCATAAGAAGGTACAGAAAGAGGACAGGTTGTAGTTTCTTGTATATATGTTTCAGAGAAAAAGGTCAAAACAGGGATACGTGGCATGTCGTACAAGTTCACTCTACTAAATTAGTCTATAATCAGGTCACTGTGGGAGATTTGGCATAACTCTTCATTGGAGAATCCAATTGGGGTCAGATTTTTGACATTGGAAAGAGGACACAGAGGGCTACCACAGGTCACAATTTTAGAACTGGATGATCCAAAATTTCAGAGATACATCAGAGGCAATATCAAGCTCCTACAAAGTGAGAAAAGGTGTGTATATTTTTTTAAATGTTTGCTTAAGCTTGGTTTGAAAAAATATTTTGAAGGAATTCAAAGGGAATAGTGAAGCATTATTATCAGTAATTAATGCCCCGAAGAAAGAAAATGGAAACACCTAGTAGGCGACCTAAAAGCTCT
>APFE031276637.1:12637-32575 GCA_000404065.3 Pinus taeda | reverse complement strand
TGCAAAAGATATCAACCATATAATAACTTAAAACAGATACACAAGATTTGGAATCAAACTTCTCTTTATTATTATTCTTCCTTGGTTATAGACTTGACTCCACCCTATGCACTTCACTGTAGGCATCCGCACACTTAGCTATGGACTCTACTAGGCCTCTGCGGACTCAACTGCAAAACCTCTTCCTACTACTACAACCCAAGACACTTAGACTCTTCTTCTATGCTTTGTTATCTCATTCTATCCATTAGATTATATCCATCCTTAATTATCTTTACAACTTAGAGCAAGGCTCTATTTATACAATCCCATGGTCTGCGGACCATGGGTAGGCCGAAACTACATTCAAAACTTAGGGCAGACAGCCCTATGACTCTAACATACAATTTAAGCTCCGCGCCCGCAATTCACGGAGTCTTTACAACAATGTTACTCAAAATTTGGGCTTTGAGCCCCAAAACATGTTGTAGGGGGATTCCATGCCCAACAGGCCCCCAACACAAACACCGTGACTCGCTCTCGAATCACTCTGTCGGCACAGCGATCTTGGCGCAGAGTCCCTCCAGCTGTTCTCGAATGGCTTGAATGTCGGTAGCGCACTGAGTTGCTGTCTATTGAACCTGCTGCACTCTCATTTCTGAATTCTCTGTTTCTGGCATGCTGCACTGCATCCATGCATGCATTCGTTGAATTTGTGCAAGCTTTCCTTCAATCTTTGCTGTGATTATGAAGGCTTCATCAATCCAAGGCTAGATGCATGCTTTCAGAACTGCTTCTTTGTGGCATGTCGTGTCCACCTACTCTTTTAAAGCCTTGGCCTGTTGCATCCTTGCAATCCTCTGAGTAAGGACTATTGTTTGCGCAGTCCCTCTAATGATGTCATATTGTTGCTGGAGCTCGCGCACCTCTGTCTCTAGCCACTGAATGTTGGGATCCTCCTGCAACGTAGTGAGGACCTCCAATGCTTGCTCCAACATTCTAGTATAGTCACATACTACACCTCCAATCTCTTCCAGCCCTGCTGCAATAATGTTGGTGCGCTGTTCCCTGACTTTTAGGGGAGTGGAAGGCTGCGCCTTCAACCACAGCTTGATGATCTAGAGATTCAGCTCCAGCTGCACCCTTGTAGTCTCTTCTCTCGCATCACAGACTCAACTTGCCAAACTGTGGATATGCATTTCTATCGGTAAATCTACTTCGATAGCCAACTATGGGACGCGTAAGCAAGCATCATCTACCGTGTGCACTAAATTTTGATTCTGTGACACCAACTCATCGTGTTGCAAGCTAAGTTGTTCTATATTAATCTTTTGCTCACTCAGAACCTGGATTTCGTGGCTCTCTCTGGTGTAGAGTTCAGATATTATCCCATCCTGCAATTGATAAAGTGTGTCATGGGGAAGGGCAACCAATTTAAGGCCAATGCCTTTCATTGTATTAAGTGTCACCCGGTCCCTTGTGCTCTCCAAGACTAGCGCTCCTTCTAGCAAGGTTATTGTGCTGGCCATATTTACGCAGAGCATCTGTTCTGCTACGAACGTGCCTTTTGTGATGTGGGTAGACAAGGTTCCTTCGTATGGGGTCTGCACCTGTAACTTCTACAGCTACACCCTAAGGGCCCCCAACACACTCTGATGCTCTGTCATAAACTCTTGGAGTGCTTCACCTGTGACATCACGGACCGTCTCACCAATGTCATGGAGGTCACCTTCAGTTAAGGTGATCAGGTCAATGGCCAACTTCGAGGCCTTGACCTTCTTTCTTGGACCTGGTCTCTCTACGATGTGCAATCATTTGAGCTGTGCGAGCGTAGTTCCTGGGTTCGCGCTCCCTCCCATTGTTTCTGTTTCCTCTACCTCTTGTGCTAAGGACATTGTTTGGCCCTTGTCTGCCTATTCTGTCTGCACTGCTACTACTGCTTCAACGGCATTCTCCTGTTCCGTGGCTGCCTGTGCCACTTCGCGAGCTGCCCTGACCTCGGCTACCACTTTTTCGTTGCGCCTTTTCTCGGCCAGTCGGGTGATGTGCAGCTTGGCATCATCCTTCCTTTTTTGAGCTAGTGTCTTCTCCAACTCCTCTAAATTTGGGGTGCACCACTCGGGAGGCCTGTCTCTAACACTATAAAGATCACGTCATCAATGGCTATGAATGGGAGCTTTGTCCACTACTACGTTGGATCCTTTCATGCTCTGATGTAGATATTGTGCATGTCTGCCTTGAAATCTGCAAAACTGTGTAGACTGTTGTGCACCGTGGGGGACAAGCACGGCCTCTTACTAATCCACATTTGGATGCTCACCTCCATGAGTACCCAGAAAATCTTGGTATCGCAAATCTGCTTCATGTCTTTGGTGGCCCAGAGCGAAGCGTACTTCGTGGCCTCAGGTAAGTCTCGGTCAATGGTTGGGAACTGACTATCCTCCAGCAATTCCCCTGCTACCAGCAAGATGGATAAGAGCAACCACGCATAGTGGAAGGTCTTACCCTGCTACTGGGCCTTGTGACAGTTGATCAGGAACTCCTCGCAGAGGAACTCGGCCCAATTGAACTAGACCCCCTCTGCACACTGTTCAGCCAACTCAACCACCGGTTTTGGTACCTCATCGGCACAGCATTTTCTCATCACTTTACCGGCTAGGAGTTGAGTGGCTATGTGCACCCTTTATCTTTGATATTGGTGATAACATAACCCCTCTTTTTCTTCTCGAGATTATATTTTTTCTTCATGGCCTCTGCAAGAGCCAAATCACTACTTTTCCCTACTATCGTCGCGAGGTCCTATCCCTTACAAGGAAGCTGAGAAATTCGATGGATGAGATCTATCATGATAGGAATAGGATCCTCCAGCCATAAGTACCCATCATGTACCAGGAAAAGCAGCTGCCTAATGACAAAAATGGTGATGGGCACACGGTAGAAATGTGGTATCCATAGCAGATGAAGCAATCCAACCTTTTCCACACCACGCAGCCATTTTCACAGCTCCAATGTTATCGTCGGTCCCTTCATATTTTGTTTCATCAGGTTCGTCGTTTCTAAGTACGAGAACTTCTCGCTATTTGCAAGGTCCCAATGTTCAAATTTTAGGGTGGGCACATGTCCTAGAAGCTGACCCTCAAAGGTAATTCCATCGGGGAGGAGCGGGGTCTGCAGTGCACTCTTCGTTGCATCCAGATCCATTAGTACTTTGGCTTTCCCTTTCCACAGAGGGACATACTCGAGCAATTTCATTGCGGATCTCATTGGTTGGATATCCTCCTCCATGTCCTCTTCATTTGTTGCCGCGATCAGGGTCTGCAAGTCTTCTTCCTCCTCATCCGTTTCTATTGTGACTGCTTTCCCTTTCTCTTCCATGGATAGCTTACTGTGCCACGGATTCCTTGGGGACATGTGTACTAGTCTCGTCGCTTGCTTATGTTTCTTCGGCCTCGGAATTCGTGGTGATTTAGGGATTTCTGGTACCACACCAGCATCTTCTAGAACACCCCCCATTATTAGGGTTTGCGTGGCCTCACCGGTGGTACCTTCCTCAATTCCCAACCCATCCTTAGTGGTCAGCATTGTTTCTACATTGTATACGGTCTTTTGCGAATTTAAGGGCTCTATTCTTGCTCGTCTCTCAACACTTTATGCTATGTTCAACCACTCAAATCTCAAATGACCAAGTGTTGTCCGCTGGCTAGCCCTTGAGGTTTTATAGCGCTTTCTGAATTCAAATTCGACCATTTCCCCCAATTTCAAGCCATTAATGCTTTCTTGGGGGCATATTTTCCCAAATCTTTCCCATAACTCGTGTCTTAAATGCTCACTGCCTACTCCATTTGGCCTCAAATCGCGCATCCCATCATGAACAGTGACTTCAACGATCACTTCCCAGCCAATCCACACGGCAGCGCAACCCTCCATGTGCAGTCGCAAACCCTGCGACGTTCAAATTCTGCATATATCTCCCAAAGCACACAGTGCCCAGGCAAAATAATTTATAGTCTCGTGCTCCCTTTCAACTGCCTGGAGCACTAAGAATGTCCTTCCTATGGCTAGTCAAGTGGTCACGCCACCTATGCGAGGCTCCATCCTGACCTCCAGCATGGTTCATGAAAAATCCTCATCTGCCATTGTGGTGATTGGTACCGTGCGCTCTATTATTTGCACCGTGCTACCTTGATTACTATGTTTGGCAATATGCGGTCCCAGCAACGGCAACAGACTAACCATTTCGCGGTGATAGCCCTCCAATTTGTCATTATGATCATACGTACCTTTCCTTGCCATTCTTGGTTTATCGACAAGAAATGCTTCCTTTATTTAGTTTTCCAGTTTCTTGACCTCTACATCCATTAAAGCACTTTTCTCCCTTAGTCGTACCCTTTCTTCTTCAAGTTCGCGAAGTCTAAAGTCTCCCTATCGAATTTCCTCCTAAAGTCTTATATGCTTCATGCAACAGTGTGATTTCTTCGTTCCAACCTGCGCAGATCGTTGCATCTACAAGTGCTCCTACATGTGGACTTGGCTTCGCATGATTTTCAGAAATTACAGCCCCTGCTTTATACTTCAGCATCAAAATTTCTCTCGCAGGCAGAGTTTTGCACATAGCCCTATAGGCCCATCGAACCGCTGGTACGCGCAGGTCCCAATCAATGTGCTTCATGTGGTGGACCCTATTCAGTACTTCACACACCTTGTCAAACGCTTTTCCATGGATATAGCGTGCTTTGACTTTCCTACTTCTGCATGTTGTTCCTGCTTTCTATCACGAGAGCAGTGTGCATTTGTGCGGGCTATGTACCACCCATCTGTATCCATCATGAAAGGTGGGTGCGCAGGTTATTTCATTCATCATAACCAAATTTCCTTCGCAACTGGGGTTTTCCAAATCGTAGGCACATCATCCTTCTACAGTGGTGCCAATCCTCAAAACTTCTTTGATGCGTACCCCACCATCTTGCAGGCATAGCGCGCAGTGCCCATTTTAGAGCATAGAACCACTGCTGTTCTGGTACTTCACTTTCAAATTTGTCCAAGAATTCATCCACCGGTGTAAACCCATCATACATAGGTAGATCCCTTGCCTCTGTTGCTACAAAGCGTAGTGACCTTATCATCGTGTTGCAATTGAGTCTGGTTACCTCGTGTAATTGGTTCTGCCATCATTCTACTTCTTCGTCTGAATCCGAAGTGTAGGATCTATCGTGCTCCCACGAAATCCTACCATCTGCTGTTGGATTCACCCAATCATGCTCGTGCACAGTTATTTCATAGATACAGTCGAGATCAACATCACTACCATCGTCACACACCAGTTTCATATAGCGCGCTCCTTTGGCCGGATCTAGCGGTACTACTATGTGTATTGACTTTTTCTCAAAAATCATTTTGTGCTTCTTCAGATTTATTACTCCGTTCATATCAGTGGCCCAGTCTATTCTCAGTAGCACAAGATATGGATTGTTGTCATCGACAATCTCTATCAATTCGAAATCCACCAACGTGCTCACACCTTCAATGTCTACCGTTATTCCCTCCAATATTCCCATCAATAGGATCTTTTGTTGGTTCACCATTCTTAATTGAATAGGAGACCATTGAAACACAGGCTTACCCATGTGCTTCCATGTCTACTTTGGTAAAACATTCGCATCTAATCCTAAATCTAGAATCACTTGACCCATTTCATATTCTCTGATTTGCGTAGTCAATATCATCTCTCTTCCTATTCGCGTTGTGTGCTTTCCATGCTTCTAGACTATGCACAGTTCTCTTGACCCAGCACACGTAGTGATGAGTTCCTACAGTCCTTTCACAGCCTTGTTGTTGCGCAGCAGTTTCATGCATGTCTCTAGAAAGGTAGTGAGCATTGAAGGATCCATCCCTTGTTCTAGTTGATCTTTACTACTTGAAGTGGAGGCCTCCATGAAGCTCTTCTTAGCTTCCATGGATGTCTCCTTTGCAAGTTCCAAATTGAACTCTAGTTCCTTCACACGAGCCTTGCAAGCCCAACCGCTTTCTTCCGGCTGCTTACCTCTTTCATCCCCAATTGTGATACCACTTTGAAGCACTAAGTTTACATTCAGGTCTTCTTCGTGCAATTCAAACCTCATCATTTTTAGGTTTTGAGTCGAGGGAGGTTGGAGTATCCCTTTATCGCACAACCTCGCTATCAATGTAGGGCAGTCCTCCGTCTCATGATCAAACTAGGTACAATATAAAAATGATGCTTTTGTTGGATTTGTAAAATAGTGGGCATAATGCCCTGGCCCTCCACAATTGTAACAAATCAGTTGTCTGCAACCCCTTCCTGGTCCCATTACACCTCGACCTCGTCTGCGCCCCTGAAATCTAGTGCGCACCATCCCTGCATTTGGCTCGAGGGCTCGTGTTTTGATCTGCACTCTATAAGCAGGAGTCTAGTCCATCATCAACTCGTAACTTCTACAGGTGTGCTCATCATGGCCTACCGACCTACAAAAATTGTAGAATAACTGTTGGGATGTTTGCATATACTTCTGTAATAGGTAACAGTTATATGTAGCGTGCTTCCTTCCTATCTGACAAATCGTGTACCATAATGCAGGCTTCGTGCTCGGTCTTGCTTGTGCCTTTGGTCTTAATGGCATCGGCCCTCCTCTTGCCAAGTAGTTTGCAAAGACTAGACAATGGTCCTTGTCATGCCCCTCACCTTTGCCTTTTATGCATGACACCTCCTCGCGTACCTCCAAGCGAGTTGTCCTGTCCTATTTTAAACTCTGCATTTCCAAACATAAATTTTGTAGTTGCACGTGGATTTTTTGGACTCCCAAGCGCGTATCTTGTATTGGGGTCTCATGTAGCCGCATTTCTATTTCCAAGGCTTCGGCCTGAGTAGTGGCTTCTACTATGACAACGCGGTCCTTAGATGCGGCGTTTGTGATGCCACAAACCATGCGTGATGTTGTCCATCTGTCAAAGTCATGTTGGCTTCGTGAATCATACTTTTTAGTCTCTGATCCAACTCCCAAGGGGTCTCGCCTAGAAGCATCGCGATTTCCATAAACCCAATAATCGACTTCGTTTCTAATTTTGGCCTGCTAAATTCCCTATTGAGCGTGGTCTGGATATCTGTGATCCCCGCGTTTGGATGGTCATTAGAATGCTTAATGTACCATGTTAATGCATGATCCTGCAACGTGATAACTAGCATTGCCTTCTTGATATTATCATTTGTGACTTCTTGTGCTTCCCATACAGCTTTTACCATGAACCAAAATTGGTCCAAATCTTCATTTCCTACTACCCTTAATACTGAAAACTTTATTGCGCTCGCCATATTAAACAGTGGTGGTGGCAAAGGTGGTGTGGGAGAAGTTGGAGGTGAAGATGGTGAAATCGGTGGTGGTGTAGGTGGGGGTGGTATGCGTGGAATTGGCTGTCTTATCAGAGTGATCGTGCTCCTCGATGAAACTCTCGCAAGCTCCTCCTCGCTCTCCCGTGGAGGTGAAATCAAGGGAGTAGTCTCTAATTCTTTGATACTTCTATTTCTATAGGTCCTCCCACTTCGCATTGCCCCAAACATAAATTTATTCGCATAACCCGCTTTTCACACAGTAGCATTTTAATCCAAGTTTTCAAAGATTTAATGTACTTACCTCGCGGTCCTTTAAGGAAGCGTCATTCCGCCTCACTGTAACTGACTGTCATGTCTACCATGAACTCAGTGATAAATCCTCCTATAATTTGATCGAGTCAGTGGTCCACAATGTGTGCGAGATTCTCTTCTGATGCTTCTAGTCTGCGCACCAATTCTAGAGTCCCCACAATTGGTTTTTCAAGCCTACATTGCCCCTGACTATCTGCTAGCTTCGTGATCCACTCATACAACTCAGAGGGGAAGGACCCAAAGAAAATTTTGTGGATTTCCATATATAAGTAGCACTCCAACCATTGTTCCTTTGATAATTGTGGATTCTAATTTTCCTGCATCATGAACTTGTGAATTTTTCTTGTCCAACCAACCTTCAATTTCCTTCTTGGTCAGATTCCAATGACACGACATTAGACATCCCTTATGCAGATCCCAGTCCCAGCAACGGAACCATTTGTTGGCTTGTTAGGGCCTGACCCAGGTTCGGAGGTAATTTAGCCAAACAAATCCTGGTACTATTGGCCCTTTTGGCAACAGTCCGTGGAGCGCGGACTGAGATCTCACCCGAAGTAGTATGGGAGGGTGCTAGAACCAGGTTTTCACCCTAGAGATGTCTGATGATTTTCGATGGTCTGCGGTTTGACCCTATGTGCACGTCGCTACGCACACTTATCAGTACCTTGCAGCTTGTGAGGCTGCCTTCGCGCAACCCTACTCAGGGCTCGACTCACGTTGTTCCCCAATCGCTTACTATTAGCTCGATATTAGCTAATCACTTAGCTTACCTACCTATGTTTAGTTATGCTTAACTGTGTTTTATTCATACAAGTGCGCACGATAATTAAAATAGTATAATTGCAAAAGATATCAACCATATAATAACTCAAAACAGATACACAACATTTGGAGTCAAACTTCTCTTTATTATTCTTCTTCCTTGGTTACAGACTCAACTCCGCCCTGCGCACTCAACTGCAGGGGTCTGCGCACTCAGCTGCGGACTCTACTAGGCCTCTACGCACTCAGCTGCAGAGCCTCTTCCTACTACTATGACCCAAGACGCTTAGACTCTTCTTCTATGTTTTGTTATCTCATTCTATCCACTAGATTCTATCCATCCTTAATTATCTTTACAACTTAGAGCAAGGCTTTATTTATACAATCCCATGGTCCGCGGACCATGGGTAGGTTAACACTACATTCAAAACTTAGGGCGAACAACCCTATGACTCTAACATACAATTTACGCTCCGTGCCCACAATCTGGGGAGTCTTTACAATAATTTTACTCAAAACTTGGGATTTGAGCCCCAAAACATGTTGTAGGGTGATTCCCTGGCCAACAAGAGGACAGTCCTGAGCATCTTTGCAAAGCTAGTCCATGATTCTGTGGAAATTTATATGGATGGTTTCACCCCCTATGGGTGTGATTTCCTGGAGGATCTCTCTAACTTGGGAAAGGTATTAAAAAAATGCATTTAAATTAACTTATCCCTTAGTCTCGAGAAGTGTGAGTTCTTTATGACTGTAGGGACTATTCTAGGTCACTCAATATCCTAGGAAGGATTGCAAGTAGACCCAAATAAGATAGCTACCATAAAGAGGGTCCCTACTCCTCAAAAGCAGAGGGATGTCAGAATTTTCTTAGACTTAGATGGATACTATAGGAGATTCATAAAAGACTTCAGTAAGGTAGCCTCGCCTTTTATTGGACTATTGGCTAAGGACTCCAAATCTTTATGGTCAAAAAACTACCAAGAGGCCCTAGAACCCTAAAGGACAAGTCGACTACTACACCTATACTCTGAGGCCCAAATTGGGCTCTTCCTTTTCACATACATGTTTATGCCTCTGACAAAGCTATAGGAGCAACTCTAGGCCAGATAGATGACAAGCTACCTTATGCCATTTACTTCATTATCAAAAATCTGTCCAAAGCTAAGTTGAACTACACAGTGACTGAAAAGGAGCTCCTAGTTGTTGTCCATTCCTGGAATAAATTTAGACATTACATCAGTGGCTACCAGACCTTTGTACATACCAACCATGCTGCCATTAAATATTTGATGAAAAATCCTGATGTGAATGCCCGAATTATTATATGGTTACTTTTGTTACAACAACTTGATCTAACTATTATTGATAAGCCTAGCAGAGAAATGTAGTTGCAGATTTTTTGACCATATTGGCTTTGCATACTGGAAAGGAAGGAATGTTCGATGACCAGCTGCCAAAGGAGCATTTACTTTCCATTTCAATTCTCTCTCCATGGCTTTCTGACATAGCCAACTGCCTAGTAGCTGCACGTTTCCCTCCAAACCTGTCCTCCAAGGAAAAGCGCAGAATTATAAAGAAAAGCACCCCATTCACTTGGATTGGGGGAAATCTATTCAAGTTGGGCCCAAATAAAATTCTAAGAAGATGTGTTAGGGAGGAGGAAGTCTTTGACATCGTTCTGGCCTGTCATGATGGGCCTTGTGGAGGTCACTTTGCAGCCAAAAGGATAGCCTTCAAGGTACTACAAGTTGGCTATTAGTAGCCCACTCTCCACCAAGATGCGAGAAGGTATACCAACCAGTGCAATCGGTGCTAAAGAATGGGGAAACCTACTCGCAGGGATGAAATGCCTTTGCAAACTTAGGTGACTTTTGAGCCATTTGAAAAGTGTGGCATGGATTTCAATGGGCCCATTGATCCTCCATTGGGACAAAAAAAGTACATCATTGTGTGCATTGATAACTTAACAAAGTGGGTTGAAACCAAAGCTGTCAAGGTAACCACAGAAGAGAAAGTGGTTGAGTTCTTGAGGGAGAATGTTTTTTACAAGTTTGGATACCCTAGAGAGCTAGTCATTGATTAGGGCACTCAATTCACCTCACACATGATTAAGAATCTGTTAAGCCAGCATAAGATCAAGCACAAGAATTCCACTCCTTACCAGCCTCAAACCAATGGACAAGCAGAAGTCACCAACATAGCATTGGAAATCATTCTGACAAAAGTGGTTAGCAGCAACAGGAAGGATTGGGCTAACAGATTAGTGGAGGCCACTTGGGCCTACAATACAACTTGAAAGACAACTACTTGCTTCACCCCTTATGATTTGGTCTATGGGAAGAAGGCTCTGCTCTCCATTGAGTTTGAGTACAACACTTTAAGGATGGAAACACAATTGGATCTAAATGTTACAAGGGAACAGCAAGAGAGGTTGCTCCAACTAAATGGGCTAGATGAATTCAGGATGCAGGCCCTCCTGCACATAGAAGTGACTCAAGTACAAAGAAATTTCTCTCATGACAAAAATATCAAAGACAAATTGTTTCAAGAAGGCGATTGGCTCTGTTGTATGACTCCAGATTCAAATATTTCAAAGGCAAGTTGATGACCAAATGGATGGGCCCATATGTGATAGAAAAGTACCATGAAAGCAGGATTGTTCAGATAAGAACCATTGATGAAGAAGGTATCCCTTTGCTTGTCAATGGGTATAGGTTGAAAGTCTACAAAAAGCCTTTGTCAAAGAAGGAGTTCATCAGTAGTATCAGTAAGGTAGTAATGGTGATTGAAGGATTCTCAGCTTCCACCTCACCAAGTTCTTGAGGACTATTGAATCTTTGAAAAAAAAAGGACAATAAGAGACCCAGGTGAAAAACTCCGTGAGGCACCTGAGGTCCACACTTAGGTTGAAAACCTCCCGCAGCTGAAGAGTTAAAAGAAAAGGAGGAAAAAGAGAAAAATAAAATACCCATGGATGAAAACCTCCTTTGAGATGCCTAGGGTAGGAAACCAAGATGAAAACCTCCTTTGAGGCAACCTAGTTGTGTTTCAAAAAAAAAAAAGAGAGAAAAAGCACAAAAATAATGGCAGGGACCTCAAACCTGCCCACTCATAACAATTTTGGTTTTTGCAAGTTTTCAAGAAGACAATGGACACAGGGATCAAAGGGAAGCAAGCCATGCAAAACCAAATGTTTCTTCATCCATTTCATCTTCTCCATGACTCCCATGTTCATTCATCCATACTCATCTCCAACAATAGAAAAATCCAAATTTCAGGCAATTTTGTGACTTCTACTACAAGAGTTTCATGTAGTACTACAAGAAGTCCTGAAAATCTATAGGAAAGGAAGTTTGATTGAAAAATTATGATGTAGAACTATTTTGGATTAAAAAAATGAGGCCATTGACTTCGCCACATCTCATCCAACACCCTTCATGACCATGTCACCCTCTCTGTCCATTAAAAAAATCTACTTAGAAGAAGAAAAAAATGAAAAAAAAACAAAGAAATATCAAAGGGGCATACCATCAGCAGCCTACCTCACCTACCACTCCATGGCCACACCTTACAATCACTCCAATACCTATTCACCCTCCAAGAAAATAAATGCCTCAAAAATTCAAGAAAGGGCAGCTACAGGATTTACTGTAGTAGTACTACAGAAAACCCTGTAGTAGCCTATTTTAAAGCAATAGTAGACTCCAAGACTAACCTTTAGCACCCATGCATTGGAATAGGAGAAGCACAACTACAGGCACTATGTCACCTCTCCAAATCTCAGCAACAACAAAGGAAGCCAACACCTGCACATCAACAAGAAAACAACCTATCAGCGGAATAAAATCAACAAAAAAATGAGCAGTAGAGAAGATGTACCTGAACCATGAGCAGCGTAGCAGAGCCACCATCCAACATGCATCATCAAGGCAAAGGGAGCCACAGGTATGTCACCTCATCCACCCTCTCTCATAAGTACAAATATGATTAAAACTATAGGAATATGTAGAAAGTTGGTTTTATAAGTAAAGGTGGCGATTTGACTTGGCCACCCTCAGCCCGATAACAAAAAGTTAAAGTGCTAGTCAACTAGACTCATGGCAAGGTCACATCAAAAGGAATAAATCAGAAAGGTGGTTGAGTTACGTTGAACAGGAGTGGGTGATGATTACGAGGAAAGGTTGCTTATAATCAATAGTGGGACCAATGGTCCAAAAGGAGAAATACGTACTCATCCAGCCAGCACATTGCTCAATGAAATTGACCATAAATAAAAATATCCCCTAACTTTCATGCAAGATATTGTTCATTTCGAGATTTTGAGAGCTGGGACCACCTAGAGGATCCATCGAAATGAAAATCTAGCGTCAACCATCCTATAGTTATCATCTACAAGAAACACATGAAAACTACATGAAATAGTGATGAAAGCTAGTCTCGACATCCTACAATAAGCACCTATAGGAAAACTATAGGAAACAGGGAGAATTATTAAAAATGTTGTGAGGGGGTGCCTAGGGCCCAACTATAAAATAATTCTCCTCAACCAAGGCATTGCATTGAAAGGTAGGTTCCATATCCTTTGTGCTTTCATTTGTAAACATAAAAATAAAAGAAATTGGCATTTCTTTTAGTGATTACAATGTGCATAAAGATAGGCATAATTGTGTGGAGGATTGTGTAGAGAAAAAGGAGAATTGTAGTCATCACCCTCCTAAACTCTAAACACTCATTACCTAGGAAAGCTCTTAATATATAGCCACTAAAACTTCATACAAAGAGATTTATAGAGAGAAAATATGATAGGGGGTTTCAACAAAATGGAGCCCACCAGAACAACTAGAATACATCAACATCCTCCCACGGTAGAAATATTTACAAGGCATCAATGGTTGGGATTTTTCGAGCTACTTAAGGGATATGATGATGATATAGCTAGGGAATTTGCAATTTCACTCATACCTCTATCTAGAGTCAGTGCCACTACTAGAATGAGGGGATTTTCAGTGATAATTACCCTTGAAATCATTAGCAAGATCACTACACTTCCTCTAGGGTTGCAATGGCAAAAAGAGGATAAAGTTAGCAACACTCTTGCCAAGAAGAACTTTTTGTTGGAAGGAGAGGAACCAATTGAGGACAAAAATGGGATTAGAAGGGGGATCATTCCATATCCTTGGGATGAAGTAATCTATCACATTTTCAAGTATATTTCTTGTGAGGGTAGGCTCTGTATAGTCTATGGTTACTAGTTTAGACTCCTCCATGAGCTGAGATTTGGAGAAGAGTTACCTCCTCATAGAATACTTAGTGTGCCTTACTTTTTGTTGTGATCAATAATAGACATGAGTATCAAAGTACAAGAAGGGAAGCATTAGTAGCTGGCACATCATTGATTGATCAAGATTGTACTAGAAGATGCCCTAAACAACTTTAGAATCCCTATTACGCTGTCAACATTTGCAGACATGAACAGAGAAGATGTAATTCAATCCATTGAGTATCAAAGAGACCCTACTTCTAGTGGTGAAGAAGAGGGGGAAGATCTTGAAGAAGAGGAAGAAGAGTCTGAAGAAGAGCAAGAAGAGCCTAAAGAACAGGAAGAAGAGCCAAAAGAAGAGAAGCATGAAGAAGAAGAAGAAGAACTGGAGGAAGAAGAGGAGACGATAATTAATGAGACAGAGGATGAAAAGAATAGTATGGAAGAAGCACAAAACAAGGGATCAAGTCCTGAAATATATAGCAAGGAAGGAGAGGAATCCCCAAGAGTGTCTCCTGAACCCACAGAGAAGGAGGCAGTGGCTGCCTTAACTTCTCTAAGTACACCTACAAAATCAAAAGGAAAGAGGCAGAGGTAGACTCCCCTATACTTCAGAACAAGGAGGAGCACCAGGATAAAACAAGGGAGACCTCAAACACCTACCAAGACTCCTATAATCATTCAGGACTTACCAAAAGAATAAGAGAAATTAGTCCCTCTAGGAATGATAGGTGAAGAGGGCACATCACAACAGGATTCCACAAAGGTCACCAATCACCTATGTTAGGAGGTCTATTACCAGGTCAACCTCAACAAGACAAATTAAAGAACCTTTGACCCCTTTTCAAAAATGGAAAGGCCTCCTACAAGAAACATAGGCAAACCTACAGGAAACACAGATAGCCCTATAGGAAACCTTGTCAAAACTACATGAAACACAGAAATAGGAGGAGGAAGGAAAACAAGGGCAAAGGAAAGGAAAAGAAGTAGCAACACAAGTACAAGGGGAGACAAATAATCAAAATATAGTAAAGAGAGAGTCTTAGGAGCTGCAGGAACCTAGCACACAACCAAACCTCAGCTCCTATTATAGATTCATTGAGGGAGGTAGAGTAATACCACAAATATTTTCCATCCCTCTATCCTTTGAGCTTGAAAATGAGAAAGAAAGGACACGTTGCTGGATGAAAATTTCTAAATCAAAAAGTGTAGAGAATGTGGTCCATATTGAAGAAAAGCTGCTAGAAATGGGCAGAGAGTTGAGTAGGATAAGAGACAAGGAAAGAGTAATGAAATCTCAACTAGAGGCTGAGAGCACATGGATGAGGAGGAAATTACAGGAAAAAGAGAGTCAATTGGCAACTATGGAAAGTCTCTCCATGGAGCAACTCCAGTGCAGGATGCCAATAAAATCATATGCCTTATACCTCAAAGAATAATGGTTACAGTTTTAGATAAAAACCCTAGCACAACAAGGAACTATGCCTTTCCAAGACTATAGGAAGTTCATTAACCTCTATAACCAAGCATCCTGGAGGGAAAGGCCAAGATATCTTAATTCTACCTACATAACGTGGCCCTAACAGATTTGAATGTGTGGGACCCTAATCCAAAGCTAGGGACTTACAACTGATGGCCTTGGCATCATGGATGAATCATGAGGAGGCCAGGGCTAAGGAAGTAAAAAGGGTATTGGAAAGAGAAGAAATATAACCCCTTTAAATCATAGTAGAATAGATCAACTCCATGGCTATTATTAGAACCCACAACCTCATTGTCAATGATCCCTAGCTTGCACGAAGATACCTAGCTACACAAGAGCAAGCAATCACTCATTTTTAGGACACTTTGAGATTTCTAGGGGATGAAAGCCAGCGAACATGCCAAAGGAGATGGAACACCTTACCCTACGGCCTAAAAATCAAGGAGTAACATTCCCCTGAAAGAATGAGGGATGCACTAGAAATGACCCCATTGTATAAGAAAGCATTGCAGAGACTCAAAATCAACTAGATTGGCTTGAAACTCAGTCCACCATTGCTCTTGGGTATGTTAGAAGGGAGAAAGGAAGAAGAAGAAAGAAATCAGTGGGGGCAAGTAGAGAAGCATGCAGGATTTTATCCACAAGAGGAGGATATTGCAATAGAAGCCTATAATGTCAGGGAGGTCGCCAAAGCAATGAAATACATGGACATAGATTGATTTTCTCAGAGGATGAGAAACACTTTCAGTAGGGGGTGATGATGAGGCTCATCAATGGGTAAATTATATGGACCTTAATGCCACTCTCCAGCTTATTAAAATCAACTTTTCTCAATTTTTTTTTACATATTTTATTATATTTTGCTTAACGAGAAGGGTAAATATGAGATTTCATGTCTTATGGTCTAATGTACATTGATTGGAGGTTTTGGAGAAAAATTTGGCTAATTAAAGTGCAAGAACTCTAAGCAGAAAAGCAAGAGGGATTTTAGGAGATTGGATCTCCCTCATTAACTCTTCACTCACTCGAAGATTCCTCCATCAAATCTTATAAGCTCGGAGTTACAAGCAATTGAGCCATTAACAACATTAACAACCAAGCCAGTGATAGTTGAAGACCAGTTGATCTCGAGTTTGGGAGCCAAGCCTCCCTAAATTTAAGAAAGTTGTTGGTAGCTTCAGTTGTATAAATAAGAAGGCCTAGAGCCTCACTAGGATTCAAATTGTTTTGTTGTAGCCAAGAGGTATTTTCAATCTAAGACATTATGACTGATGACTCTTGTGTATTTTTTATATTTTAATGAAAATAAGAAGCATTCCCTTGATCTAGCACTGAGTTGACTCAGAGGGCTGAATCTCTTGGGTTAGGGCCAACCCTAGCAACAGAGGTTCCTATTTCTGTACATGTATGCTTAGATTACATTCATAGTTAGTTGTTGAAGTGATTTTGGTTTTGTTAATTTGCAAGTATTTGGACGATTAATTATTTTTCTTCCATTTGTGAATAGTTAGATCAATGGTATCATAGTGGCAGAAGACACTCCAGAAAAGATGGTGATAATGGCTTTCACCTCATCTCCCTTATGGGATCATGACTTGAGGGTTCCATTCACACAACCCAAAACCAGATTTCTTGCTTTAATGCATGATATAGGGTTTCTTGATGACTAGGCCATTGTCTTTGAGTTTCTTAGGATAATTTTACAATTGTCATTTTTGATCTCTTAAGTTTTGCATTGGTTTCAAAGCACTTCCATTCATGAAATTAGCCACTAGATAGTAATAACTCAGTTTTCTTCCATTTAATAAATATTTTCCCTATGTAGATGAATTTTTGCATAAACAAGACAAGAATGTATGTTGTTGTAGGAGCTTCTAATTTTCACGAAGACCTCATCTTAGTTTCCTCATCCAAGCCTTATCCACCCATGTTGCCAATGTCCACTAAACCCTAAATTTGAATTCTTGTTTTGTACGCAAAATTGGCATTTCCATTGAGAAAATCTAACCATATTGAAGCATCTGACTGAGCCTTAGAGAGTGTTCACCCCCTCCATGCCTCATTTCTCCATCAAATACCTTTCCCTCACTTCATTCTACCTTCCCTACCATCTCCTAAGATTTCATCTCGTTTCCTGTAGTAGAACTAACACATCCTATAGTAGTACTACAAGAAACCTATAGCAGCCTGTTTGAAGCCTGAATTTAGAAAAATTGTCATCTGAACTTGGATTAAGCCTCTCTTTGGCTTCCATACCCTTGAGACTAGTCCATACCTATTCATGGGTTGTGTTATATTCTTTCCATGACTAGCCCACGTAGTTAACCGAGGGGTTAGAGGGGGGTCAGAGCCCCCTCCTTCGTTGTGTTGATTGCGTAGCAGGGGAGTCATAGGGGGTTTGAGGGGTAAAATTTTGGTTTTGGAACCTATGTTAGGTTGGGCGAACCCACCTATGGTTTTGTGCATGATTTTCGCACATGTTTTTGGACACGATGGTTTTGGATGCAATGGTTTTCGATCCATGGTATTGGATGCTTCGGCGTGTATAAATATGTATTATAACATTGAAAGGAACATAATGAAAAATCAAGTTGGTAGTCCCAGTTTTGGAATCCAAGGGAAAAGCTCTGTGTATATGTGTTTTATGTGTTATGCTCTTGCATTGTTTATTTTATGTGTTTTAGAATTCGTATGCAAGTAATTTCTGTACGGGGTTAAAACCTACATTTGGTATCAGAGTTGTTTTGGCTTCAAGGGGATGCCTTTGTTGCCGAGGGGTTTCACCTAGGCCTGTGATAGACCCTGTTCAGTGGGAGATCTGCGAGATAGATTCTGGTGGTGAAAGAAGATGGCAAGCAATGGAAAGATAGAGATCAAGAAATTTAATGGTCAGAGTTTTGAGTTGTGGAAACTCAAGATGGAGGATCTGTTGGTGGATAAAGATCAGTGGATCGTGGTAGATCTAGATACTAAACCAACGGGAGCGTCTGATGAAGAATGGAAGGAGTTGGATCGAAAGGCAAAGAGCACAATATGATTGTGTGTCTCAGATTCAGTATTGCTGAATGTATCAGGGGAAACTATGGCGAAGGCTTTGTGGGACAAGTTAGGGACTTTGTACCAATCTAAGTCTCTGGTGAATAAACTGTTCCTACATAA
Source organism: Pinus taeda (assembly GCA_000404065.3). NCBI lineage: Eukaryota > Viridiplantae > Streptophyta > Pinopsida > Pinales > Pinaceae > Pinus > Pinus taeda. The sequence goes on along the minus strand of APFE031276637.1, from coordinate 14,278 downwards.
AACGTTGTATAACTTGAGGATGAAATATGGAGACTCGATGACAGAGCATTTGAACGCATTTAATACTGTGGCAAGTCAGGTAGCATCTATTGATATTAAAATTTCAGATGAATATAAGTGCATCAGTTTGTTGTGTTCTCTACCAGATTCGTGGGATAGTCTAGTTATTGCAATAGGTAGCAATGCAACTACCTTATAGTTTGATGAAATAGTCTCGTCCTTGCTAACAGAGGAGATGAGACGAAAAAATATGGAGAGCCAAAATGGTGATGCCTTGTCTGTATGAGGACGGTCCCAGAACAGAAGCAAAAATAAGTCATCGAGTGGAAGATCTAAATCTAGAGGGAGATCTAAATATCCAGGAAAACTTGTAAAGGTGGTGTGCTGGAAATGCGGAAAGGAAGGACACTACAAAAGGGACTGTAAATCTAAAGCTCCTAATAAAGGAAAGGGATCTAATGATGCTCCTTCTAGAGAGGCGAAAACCACCTCAGATGAAGGTGGGGATGTGTACTTGGCTTCTTCAAGTACACATGTAGATCATGAGGCATGGTTGATTGACTTAGGTGCATCCTTTCACTTCACTCCCCATAGAGAGGGGTTCTGCGAGTATGAGAAATATGATGGTGGTGATGTCTTCTTGGGGGATGACAGAAAGGCTAGAATCATTGGTCATGGAAAAGTAAAGTTGATTGAAAGGTGGAAGGGTTAGAACCCTTCCGGGTGTTTTGCATATTCCTGGCGTTGGCCAGAAATCTGATTTCTGTAAGCAAGTTGGATGATGCAGGTGTAAAGACAGTGTTCGAGAAGGATACCTGCAAGATGGTTCGAGGAGCACTGGTATTGATGCGGGGAGTTCGGATTGGAACTCTGTCTAAGCTGCAAGGTAGTATGGTTGTTGATGGGTGCAATAGTTCTGTGGTTCCTGAAAGTGGAGCAGAAAATCTAGTGGCCTCTGGAGAGAAGACCATGTTGTGGCATCAAAGCCTGGACATATTGGAGAGAAGGGCCTTCGAATACTTCATGGTAAAGGTATGGTAAAAGGTATGAGTAATAGCTCTCTGGATTTTGATTATCGTGAAAATTGTGTATATGGGAAGCAGAATCGGGTGAGTTTCCCCTCTGACGGTAAGAGGGTGAAACATATATTATAACTTGTGCATAGTGATGTGTTTGAACCTGTGAAGGTTCCATCACTGGGTAAACCTGTGTACTATGTATCATTTATAGATGACTTCTCAAGGAATACATGGATATATTTCCTTACGAAGAAATCTGAAGTCTTTGAAAATTTTAAAGAATTCAAGGCTCTGGTGGAAAACTAGACAAAGAAGAAGATAAAGGTGTTGAGGACAGATAACGGTGGAGAGTTTTACATTAAGGAATTTGGAAAATTCTATAAGAAGTGTGGTATAGCACGACAGAAGACTACTCCATATACACCTTAGCAAAATGGAGTTGCAAAAAGAATGAACAATACGTTGATGGAAAGGGCAAGAAGCATGCTCAGTGATGCTGGGTTAGGACAGGAATTCTGGGTAGAGGTGGTGGAGACAGCATGTTACCTAGTCAATAGATCACCTTCATCAACGTTGGAGGATAAAACTCCACAAGAGGTATGGACTGGTAAGAAACCCTCTC
>APFE031276637.1:0-10243 GCA_000404065.3 Pinus taeda | reverse complement strand
GGTTGTGTTATATTCTTTCCACGACTAGCCCACGTAGTTAACCAGGGGGTTAGAGGGGGGGCAGGGCCCCCCCTTCGTTGCACCGATTGTGTAGTAGGGGAGTCATAGGGGATTTGAGGCATAAAATTTTGGTTTTGGAACTTAAGTTAGGTTGGGCGGACCCACCTATGGTTTTGTGCATGATTTTCACACATGTTTTTGGATGCGATGGTTTTCGGTCTATGGTTTTGAACGCTATGTTTTTCAGTCCATGGTATTGGATGCTTTGGCATGTATAAATATGTACTATAACATTGAAAGGAACATAATGAAAAATCAAGCTGGTAGTCTCGATTTTGGTATCCAGGGGAAAATCTCCGTGTATATGTGTTTTATGTGTTATGCTTTCGCATTGTTTATTTTATGTGTTTTAGAATTCGTATGCAAGTAATTTTTGTACGGGGTTAAAACCTACACCTGTCTCCCCTACCAAAGAATAAGTGAAGATTAGCATTTGCATTCATAAAATTAAAACATCAAAAAAATGTTTTTTTCTACAATTCCTAAATTAGCACATCCATGCAACAGTCATAATATTTCTTAGATCAGATTCCATGGTCAGTTAGTCTAGATCATCACAAGTCATAAACAAGGTTAAGTTGGGTTTCTTATGCAAGCAAAATGTGTCAATGAGTAGCTAAAGGATTTCATGTCACTTTACAAGCATCTTCCAATTTAGTCCTTCATTCCTTAAAGTAGGAATCATTCCTTTTCTTTTATTAAGGGTAATTTTCCCTTCTCCATTTGGTAGTCAGACTTCTTCTAGTGAATAGAAGACTGGTTTGAGAAACCCTAGTGGTCTATTGCCCCAATTGAAAAGTGACAAGAGTAGACCATTACATCTACTATGCATACAATGCTATCACCTCTAAGTTTGTATGAACCCCTAGTTGATGAAGTAAAGTTGGTAGCCCTAAGAGTTGTAACATTCTTGCTGCAATACTAGCACTCATCAGTGTTTAATGGTAAGATGTTGCCAAGGGTTTACTTCATAATTCCAAATATTCATAATGATGTAAATCTGACCATAACTATAATCCATGATGTGGTTTCTCATTGGTCTGGTATTCTTCCTGAAGTTTTGTATCTGCAATTAGACAACACAACTCGTGAAAACAAAAATCAAGTTCTTTTTGGATATCTAAACATGCTTATTGAATTGGGAATTTTTAAAAAGACAAAGGGTGGTTTCCTTCTTGTCGAGCACACTCATGACCATATTGATCAGATGTTTAGTCGTTTTTCAATAACATTGAAGAGGAAGGATGGTGGGAGTCTACCATCATTAATTGAATGTATTAAGAAATCATACATTTCAGAGTCTATTTTTCATGTGTTGGAAAAAACTATTGACATGTGAAGGTTTATTCAAGGATCACATGGTGAGGAGAAATGCATTGAACAACTTAATGACATTAGCTTCCAACATCAATTTCGTATCAAAATATTTGATCGAAAAACACTTATATGGGGCAAGAAGTATTCAACTATTGTAGAATGGGGGTTGTCATTAGGTTTAGAATTTTTGAAGTTCATTCCAGAAAATCCAATATTTGCATCGAAGATAATATTATTACAATTAGTTGTTTAACTCTATAATGCATGAAAGCATCAGAGAGAGATAAATTATTCTGAATTCCTAGAAGAAATTAAAAGATGTATTAGAGATACATATGAGTACTTTGATGTTGTTGATTCATCTTAGTGGGAGTCTTTTTTCAATAATCAAAGTGATATCATTTCAAGATCAAGAAATGAAGATACACTTTTGAAGATTCCATTTATTTGTCCACAAAATATGTCAAATGAACAGGAGGAAAGACACATTGTTGAACAACAACAAACTCAAGGAATTATTAATTCTCCATAGGTAGAGGAAAGAGAAATCTATATTGGTTCTATAAGATCACGTGCACAACAAGAAGCCATGGAAGACCTTTACAGGGGTTCTGTGCAGGATGTTAAGCAGGGTTGCATGATATCAGTAAGCATATAGAAGTCCACTTGGTTATCCATTCTGTGCTGCCAAGGTTATAGAGGTCATGAAAGAAAATGAATACATTGGTATGCCACAAATACCCACCCATTCAATGATGTGTACAAGCCAAAGATTGTAGTTGATAAACAAATTGGCAGAAAGAGAAAAAGAAAGGGTACAAATATAAATCGTCTTCGCACATACCTCTTAAAATTGGAGGATGTTGACATACTTGTCTATGACTTCAATTTAAAAAAGATAAGAACTATTCATTTCAGAACCATAGAGATTTTGAAGAAGTTGCTACCAAAAGAAACAATGTTGAGATGGGAGTTTGTTGAACCTACTCGTAGATCTAGAATTCTTTTGAAACCTAAAATGGTGGGTATGCATGTTGACTCATGTGGGGCTCTAGTTGATGAAAGAGAATAATATGGGTCATCTTCATTTGCATCCAATCACTCATTTGAAGTTGTAGATTTTGAATAAATACATAAAACATTTTATGTAAATGATGTTTGCATGGTAACTTGAAATAAATATTTTGACTTCCATATGATCTTACATGAAGTTATGAGTCATTTCTATGTTTGTTGGATTATATGTTTTAATTATGAAAAATTCATCTCTTTAGAGATGTTTGCATGGTAACTTGAAATAAATATTTTGACTTCCATATGATCTTACATGAAGTTATGATTCATTTCTACGTGTGTTGGATTATATGTTTTAATTATGAAGAATCCATATCTTTAGAGATGTATGCATGGTAACTTGAAAAAAGTATTTTGTTTTCCATATAATATTACATGAAGTTATGAGTCATTTCTGTATTTGTTGAATTATATGTTTTAATTATGAAGAATTCATCTCTTTAGAATATCCACAATGCAATAATGAATTACAAAAATAATGTATTTTATATTCAATTCACTAAAATCGATATTTTGATTAAAAGTAAAGAAATATTACAAATTAATGTTGATTTTTTAAATTATACAGTGACATTGTAATCATATTATTTATTTTATCATTTGGTATAAAGTAGTTTTAAAAATGTTGAAATTTCAATGTCTCATTAAAAGGGGACACTTCATTTTGATGGTTGATTTTTAGGTTTTTGTTGCAATAGGATAAGTTGTCTTAGGCTAAGATTTGAAAAGAGATATATTTTTAGCCTTTAAAATAAAAATTACTCTTCGAATAATGAATATTTGATTTACTTGTTCATTTTTAAAAATCGTTTTAATCATATAATTTGTCCATAATTTCATGGTTGAAATATGTTAAAAGCTTGAGGTTTTTAATTCCATGGTTGAAAATTTGTCAAAATCTTAAGGTTTTTCTGAGTTATGATATTTTATCTTTAATGCTATTGTTGAAAACAATTACGGTTTTAGGGTTTTTTAGAGTCAAGATATTTTATCGTTAACAACATGGATGGAAGTTATTGGAATTATAAAATTTTGAGACGTGATATTTTATCTTTAACATCATGTCCGAGAATTGTTGGAATTTTACGGTTTTCCAAAGTCCTAATATTTTATCTTTAATTCCATTGCTAAAAAGTGTTAAAATTATACCCTAATTTTTTTTGTTCCAGCATCAACACTTCTTGTTTTGAGGGTGTTTTTTCATCCATTTTGCAAAAAAAACTTGGTTTTTACTTCCATTTTTAAAAAAATGAAAATTTACCCTTAAAAAAACAATGTTTTGGCATACACAATTTTCATTTTTGGGTTGTTTTTTCATGTTTTTCTGGGTTTTTGGCCTAGAGTTCTCGTTTTGAGGTAATAGTTCTTGTTTGATCCATAACTATGTTGTGGGCATTCACTTTCTAAAGAGAAGTTTTCAAATCTTTGCATTTCACTCCACATATCAATATTTCAAGGAAACATTTGAACATTTGAGTCATTTTCCTTCACAAAGTCAACTAAAGATATCTTTTGTAATCATTTTGAGATATACTTGAATTAAGGCTAATCAAATCATGTTTGTTAGGGATCTCATTTTGTATGCTTAAAGCTCGTGATTTAAATTCATTAGGATTACTTGGTGTTAAAAAGAAAAAGAAAAGGGCTCTTACTTTCTTACATGTGGCATTGCATGTCTCTTATTTGACTATCAAAAGTTGGGCCTCTGAAAGGTGAACACCAAGTACCCTGGCGCACTATGGAAAGGCATATCGAGTGAGCCCATCATGGATAAACTATATATGTTATTTCTTACATGTACGACTCTATGTGAGGAGGCATATTGTCAAATTCATAACCATACTAGGAGAAAATGATGCAATATTTTATCAACGAATGCAATGATATTTTGTGTATGGATGTTAATGGAACACATTTGAATTATACCACATCATTGTAAATGAAGTGCATACTTATATCATGGCAACATGGAGGCAACCCAAAGGTTACAATGCCAATGCACAAGGAGTATTGTAAACAACGCCCACATATTAGAATGCAATGGGAATCGGTCAAAACTTATCGCACGGTAGGAATCGTATTTATCTTATTTGATAGAAAAAAAATCGATCCACATGCATATTACTCCACCTTACATATGTTATATACATTAAAAATTTGGATCAACTCCTAACACGTAGGAAGGATTAGTGTCAACAATGCAGGAGGTTGGAAAATTACTAGTCAGCGTTGGACATGAGAAGAAGGTAGTGTTGTGGAACATGGACAGTCTCAAAGCTAAAGGTTTCCTCAAAGAAAAATCCTTTTGATCAATAATGTGTAATTCAATCCTAATTCAACATGCTTAGCTACATCCTCTTTTGATGAAACTGTGAAAATCTGGGATGCAAAAATCCAAACTATACCTTATGTAATTTTTCTGGTCATATTAGGTCTGTAATGTCTCTTAATTTCCACCTGAACAATGAATATCTTATTTTCTCTTGTCATGGAGAAAGTAAATTCCATTACTAGAGTGTTAACTAGGGTGCATGAACAAGATATTTTGAGGGTGTTATGAGTCAAGTGCAATTTTAGCCTTGTCTTGTCAGGTATCTTGATGCAATGGCTGAGAATGTTGTGTCAATATTTGATGTCGAGGCTGGAACTTTCTTACATTCTCTACAGATACATACAAAGCCTTTGCACCATGTTTGTTGGAATGGGAAAAGAAATTATGTGGCATACATTAGTAAGGATTTAGTGAGGGTATGGAACCTTGGTTCTGGAGGTGATGGAGAATGTGTACACGAACTAAACTATTGTGGAAATAAGTTCCATTCATGCGTCTTCCATTCCATGTACCAATGGCTTATGGTCATTGGCTTCTATCATTCTATGGAGCTATGGAATATGGTCGAGAACAAGAGTATGGTAATTCTTGCTCATGAAGGCCTCATTGTTGCATTAGCTGCTTTCAAGGCAACATGCATGGTTGCTTCTGTAATTCATGACAAGAGTGTGAAGTTATGGAAGTGAATAATAATGATAATATGTAAGCGCACCCGAGGTAGGGAAAATGAAATTCAACCACCATGGTGAACTGCATAAAGAACACAAGTTGTCTAGCCATAGAAAAGTGTGAGTAGGTTACTCTGGTTATCCCATATGTTGCAGGTCGAAGCACTAGCCTTCAGGGACCCTTCAAATGGAGAATGCATCCTATCTATAAATTGCAACCATGTGACCCCCATGAGTCAAAAAATCACACTTCGAAGCCTCATACAAGCCACCAGAAGTGAGACCTTGCCTACACTACGACTATGCAACCTCATAAATCGCCTTCCTTTTTGTAGACTCCACAGGTCGCAATTGTTCTCATCAAGTCGCATCCTCCATCAACAACGCCTCCAAAGTTGCATTATCCATTTGTGACTCATACAACATCGTTCTTTATCCCCAATGAGATCAAATTCCCACTACGACATTATAGCCTTGATGATAAGTTGTTTAGTACATGCGGCATTGAGGAGGTTGCTAGTCTTTGGAATGTTGAGATTGGCAAATATAAGTTCACCTATGATAAATTCATCAACGAATTCAACTAGAGTCAAATATGGCATTAGATGAGCTAATTGAGACAAGACCAAAATTTTCTAGATTGTGACACTACCCCTAATAAACCAAAAGCCCAAACTTGTGAATTATTGGTGGAAGATGATGTCTAATTTTCCTATCTCCAACAATTGCTCGGGCTACTAATTTGGGTCCACAAATTAAAATAACTACTAAACATGGTGTCATGTCGAAGGAGTCTTTGGTGGAGAATAATCTTCAATAAAGCAAGCAAAATGATTTATCCAATTAAAGATATATCTAGTATATATATATATTATAAATAATTATATATATATATATATATATATATATATATAAGGGGGAATTGTTTCCTTACGTTTTAAATTAAATTCTACTTAATATATCTTAAAATTGCTTGAGAAAAGGAATCCTACTACAAATCGCTTTAAGGACTAAAGAAGAAGGATCTAGTCTAGGAGGAGTAGACTGGTATTGGATGTCAGATAAAGAATTTGGATAACGTTTCAGATGGTTGAATATAGGTGATCCTTTATTATTAAAGCAAAATTATGTTGTCAGTATTCAAAGAGATAGAAATGACTAGAATGATGTGACTCCCTCAAAGCATCTAGGAGTGTTCGGAACCAGACCAAATTTCAAGGTTTTATTTGATTCAGATTTTGTTATCTAAAGTCAAATCAAAGTTACATTAGTGGAATAACTTGTAACATGAGAGTCCACCCTGTGGCTAACGATGAAGAATGGGCATTAGAGGTTGATATTCCAGAATTATAATCAATTTGAATCAAGGCAGTTATCCATGAGAACTATGGAGATATATGTATATCTCTTAGATGCAAGCGAAAAAGGACAAATAGGTTTCAAACATAGTTTCTCCTCTATCGTAGATACACTAGAAACTAGGGAATCTAAGGGATATGATAATTCCATTAAGCATTATTGTGAGTCTGTCAAAACCAAGGTTGTTGGGAATTTATCAGAGGATATTAAGTCTTTTACAAATAAACTTTCCAAGGGTGGTGTTAACAATTCAAATAATGTACCTCATGTGGCATCTTAATTGGCACTAGGTGAATATGTAAGTGTTATTCAGAGCCATGATCTCCAGTACAACTAAAATACTTATCCTGTAACTATGGAATCAACACAAATGAAGCATCCACTTGCAATTCGAAGGAAAAGGCCAAAGGGACACCAAGGAAAAGGACAAAAAGCAGTGGTTAGGAGCCTCTTTTAAACATGGTTGGGAAACTCTGAGTGATGTTGCACAAGCCATATTATGATGTTGAAAAGCACTGCACAGGTGTCCAAATTAGTATATTTCTTTCAATCAATTCCTCGTGTTCTTACTTTATTCTTTGAATGCAAATATGTGTAACCATTGTAATTTTGTCTGTGGGTAGAGGAAAGGGAACGAGAGGTTGATGTGTCGGAAGGAAGCTAGGGTTTCAGCAAGCCAAAAAACCAAATCCTTACAAGCTTCAAGAAAACTTTCAGTAATCTCAAAGGAACGACATCAAATTTGGTTGGATGTAAAGGAGGAGTAGTTGCAGACAAATAACTATTAAACACTTAGTTCATTGGCCCATACATGTCTCCATATCATTGCAGCAATATTGGCAACAAGAATTACGGTTTCCAACAACCTTATTTATTCTCCTCAAAATTTGTCTACTATCATATTGTAGACATTTCTCACCATAATACCAATAGTTTTGTTGAGATTAATTCGAGCATGTAACAGTCGTTAGACAAGAGAAAGCAGTGAGGAAGCTCAAGAGTCATGAGGGTACGTCAAAGGTCACAGTAGGTGAACAATCACCTCACCTCTATAAATGTATCCCCATGCCTCATTGTAAGAGGAATTTTACCACTAGAGTCAAGACTAACAGTAGATAGTTTATCTTTGCTTGAAGAGCTAAAGGCATTCAACTCTTGGCAGCTAGTAGCGTGAGTTGTAGTGAGGCTAGGTTTTTGCATTGAATAATGATATGAGCAGTGCATGTTCCACTGCTGGAATTTGTTGAATTGCATGACATGTACTTGTATTTTCAGCAACATTAATAAGTTCTTCATTTCGGGCATTGATTCCCATGATTACTCATAGTGGTTGTATTGGTTGTTTGGTATTTTCATTATATTTGTATGTGTACTTTCATACAGGCATATGTTATGGACTAGTTTGTAGTTGTTGCATGTGTTTTTTCCTTTGAATATATGCTTACTGGTGAGCTCCAGTATTGTAGCAAAAATGCTACAACTCCTGGGGCTTCCTGTCTCTCATTTTATCAACCCGGTAGTTCGTACAAACTTGGAAGCGACGGTGAAAAGGATGGTGAGCTCCAGTATTGTAGCAATAATGCTACAACTCCTGGGGCTTCCTGTCTCTTGTTTTATCAACCCGGTAGTTCGTACAAACTTGGAAGCGACGGTGCTGTATGCACAAGTACTAGCTCTTGTCGCAGCTGTCACTTGGTCAGCTGGCACAAGTCCACTAGGGCTCAAGCCAACTTCGATGGGCTCACAGAAGAAGCTTTATCAATGATGGACGAAAGCTAGCTCAAAGAAGACTAATCTACTTGACAAAAATGAACTGAAAGCAAATCAAGGCATGTAAACCTAGGAAACCCCAATTTAACTAGTCTAGCCTCTATAATGCAAATGACGTGAAGGAAACTTCTACCAATGCTATTGTTACCTCTGATAAGTGCGAATGCATGGATCTAAACTGCTTGCATCATAAAAGACATGTTTTTGTATTTTTCCTTCAAGTGGATGGGATGATTGTGATTGTGTGCTAATTAGGGTTTGGTTGTGCAGCTAGGATGGAGAAGGAAGGAAAGCGTGGGACAGATTGGGGAGGCTAGGTGAGGTCCCTATGGACCCTTAGCATCCATCTGCAGAGGTTTTCCACATTCAGAAGCTCAGCAACCGAATGAATGGCCTCCTACAAGATGTCTGCAGGGGATCCTGCAGGATACTCAGAGGTTTCTACAATATGTCTATAAGCTGCTACAGGATGCCCTACCGTGAAGGTTTGAAGTGATGGAGGAGTGATGGAATGGTAGGAAGAGATATGTGAGGTAGGGATAAGGCTAGTGATGGCTCAGAAGTGTAGGAATGAGATGGGAAATGGGTGTAGGGAGTATGTTGAAGGTAGAGGGTTATGTCAATGAAAGGTTAGGAAATGAAGTTATGTGAGGAGTGGAAGACTTTGGGAGAGGACAGAACGAAGTGAAGGTCGAGGATATATGTTTGCATGCGTGATCAAGATGGAGGAGATGGTAATGGAATGAGAGAGAGGAGTGTAAATGAAACAAATGATTATGACTGTCACCAAACCGAAAATGCATCAACCTAAATTACTTATGCCATGAATTCAATGAACAACAATCCAAAACACGAAGAGAAATATGTATGAGGCTGTGATGAAAGTATGTGTGTAGGTGTGAATGACAAGGAAGCATCTAATCAAAACCGTGACTGTATTGCAGCAATCATCAAGTAAAGTAATGCGTGTTTTTGGTGGCTAGTTATGGACTGCACCCCAATCTTCAAGAGAGATGGCAGTGAGCCTTAAAAACCGTTTTGTTGGAGCTCCAATTGATGGTATCTATCCTCTGCTACACTAAGCAAGTGGAAACAACTGCACCATAAGCAAAATCTATCCTACTCATAAGAAAACCAAATCACCAAACTGTAATTCGAATTGCATGTGCAAACGAAAACTTAAAGTGTTGGAAATGAAATGGAAACAACACTACAGCAGAGGGGATCTATGGCTCTCAGGTTGGGCCCTAACCTGAGAGCTATAGTCTCCTTAAGAAACTCAGAACTAGATCACAAACTGCCTTCTTTATTCATAATCTGATGTCATCCCAAATTGGCTTACAAAAAGGAACGAAAACTGAACTGTGCTCCAAAATTACAATAGCAATACGAGAGTTTTCAACAACCATCTAAGGCTAAGGCCTTCATATTTATACAAAACGATGATCCACCAAGTGCCCTTGATTTCAGGGGCTCGGCTGTCCAACTAGAGTCTAACTGCGGATCCCGTAGGGCAGTCATAACTACTGTTCCTGTAGAACAATTTATGACTGTTGTTCATGTAGGACAGCTGGCTGCTTCTTAAGCTCGGAGGGGAGATGGATTGGAGCTCGGAGTTCTTGGTGGGAATCACGAGGAATGTCCCAAGACTGTGGACATCTCT
>APFE031276633.1:31541-56990 GCA_000404065.3 Pinus taeda | reverse complement strand
TATTTCATTTCTCAAGTTATTGAAGTCCCAAATGGCCATATACGCTTTATGTTCTTGAAGATCCTTCCTTAAAATTGTGAAGGCAGAAGGTATTGGACCCAAACTTTGTTCCTAACATGGAAGCGATAGAATTCGAGGTTACTGGGGGAAGATGACCTTTGATCCGTCGAAAGACGTTCTAGAGCTTCTAGCAGGGTTCAATTTATGCGCACAGGAAGCCATTAATTCTGGAAAAGGAAATACATCTGGGACAACATGCTGGGAGAAACCAGAGGACCGATATAATTTATTATCTTCCTTTTTGATGAAAGGGCCATAGGTATCTCTGAGAAGTTATTGGGTAGATGAAAATTTTATTGAGGAGCTCGATTTCCGAGCATAGGTATCCAGGAAAGGAGGTATCGTTGGTGTCAGAACGGTGAATGGAGGACTAGGCAGAGGAGGTTTCAGAGTCAACATGGGCGCATACCATAAACTTGGATTAAATTAAAATAGAGGATTCCAAAGCCTACCTGTAAACACAGAGATGAACCTAGATAGCAGCTTGTACATGTGATCTGAATGGTGTTGTGCATGACAATTTTGACAGTTGAATTATAGTACATATGCTGCTATAGACTAGTAAGTAGAGAGTGTATGTTCAACAATCTAACGCCCCCAGAAATACTTATGCATCCAGTTCTTTCCCTCTTTGCTCTTCTTCGAGAACATATTCCTCTGTGTTTTGTGCTCTTGCCAGACGTTGATTTCACACACATAAACCATGCATAACACACACAAGCAGGCATACCTCCACACAAAAAAAAGAGAAGGAACCCACAGATTGAAATTTGGGAGCCCTCCGCACATTCAATCATAGCACGCCAAACCACTAATGCCTGAGAGAAAATCAAGATAAAGCATAAATATACATCAATAAAATTGGGACATGAGTTCTATATATAGTGAACTATGAAGTTGGTGTATCGGTGACAATTGTTGTGAAATTAGAAGCATATATTCATTGAGTAACTTCTTCAGCAGTACCAGTGACAATTGTTGTGAGATTGAAAGAATTGATTCCTTGAGTAACATCTTCAGCAGTGGAGGTAGATCGAAACCCACTGGAACCAACCTTTCCCGTTACAAGGGAAACCTGCTAGAACCAGCTTTTCCTCTTTCAATATTCCTAGTCTACTGGCATTGATGGTGCCTCACTTTGCCCACACTGTTTAAAGTTCCTCTGCAAACCCTTGGGAGTTTCTATATATAAAAAATCTAGACCACCATCACCAACACCCTTCCTTTGTCGGCTCGTTGGCGTTGTACCCATATAGGCTTTTCAATATTCCTAGTCTACTGGCATTGATGGTGCCTCACTTTGCCCACACTGTTTAAAGTTCCTCTGCAAACCCTTGGGAGTTTCTATATATAAAAAATCTAGACCACCATCACCAACACCCTTCCTTTGTCGGCTCGTTGGCGTTGTACCCATATAGGCTTTAACAAAATTTAATGCACTGCAAGTCTGCAACAATAATATACTTTGGGGGTAAATTCTTTGCTAATCTCTCCCTTAAGCACAGAAAGTCTTAACTGTGCTGCTTGCTATAACTGCACTTTTATTACCAAGGTCCAATCCCCCATTCTTGTAGGCTTTCCCTGTGATATTATTAGGTAACTAAGGATCGGGGATCTTGGAAGCGTGATGGGCTTGTAACTTAATACATGTATAATAAATTTTCACGCTTTTAATTTGAAGTTGAATGTCATTTTGACAAGTTATCGATTTATAATGCACTTCAAACTTGATGTGGAAACATTTCTGTTCTCTGTAAAAAAACATTTTGGAATGAAAAATACGTCCTATAGAATGTCAAATTCCAAGCCTTCATATATCTTGAGACCCACAAACTTGGCCAACATTAATTTCCTAGATATCCTCAAATGGAAACTTTTGGGCAACAAATGAAATGATTTGATGCCCATATAACCATATATCGTTTTTGGTCCTTATCTCGCAAATTCTCTAAATCAATTCCCCTATATCACTTTTTCTCTATAGAAATTCTTCGATATGGGGACTATTCCTTCTATCCTTTCAAAACTACTAGGATAGGGCAGGAGATATTATGAGTTTGAAAGGGAGTTTGAAAGGCTATTTGCGGAAGGAAAGTCACGATCAAGAATAAGGAGTCCTTTATAGAATAAAGGAAGGTCAGAGTGGGTGGACCTGCATGGGTGGACATACATGCGTGATAAATTGAGTAGATTAATATCGAACCTCCCTTCCATTAGGTAAATCCCCCTGCCCATCATTAAACACCATGGACAGTGAAAATATTTATATGGTTTAACCATTAACAATGGTATCTACATTAAAATAAATTAAATTAGATGTAGAACCAAACACTCAATTTAAAGATGGATCCAAAACTGCCTTCGCCAAGCTTTCTTTGTGCCTAAAAATTATACATGGCTCCTCTCAAACTCTGATTTTTCAGAATAAGTTCTAGATTCACTACAGTTGCCAACAAGCTAATTTCTCCTTGCACAAGAAATCTCGGACGATTTGCACAAGGAAGCTAAAAAATCACCAAAATAAAATCTTTATAAAACCCCCATGATATTTCTAATAATTATAAACTATGCGAAAGAAGATACTTGTTACTAGAGGGCTTTTTGTCGACGAGGGCAACGGTGAGATTATCGGAGGATTGAAAAATGGATAAACCTTGGAATACAGTAGCAGTTCACAAATCCGAATTTTGATCCAAGAGCTCCAGCAATACAATTGTAATATATTTGAGACAACGCACACTGCAAGTATGCCTCCCACTCTTCCATGGATAGAGCTCTCCAACACTGTGTCGAGCTATAGATGTGTTTTGTTGAATTATAAGGGGCAATGTCTTGCTCCCCACCAAAAACACTGGGACTCTTCACAACTTTATAGAGAACATTTGGCAATAGGGCCCTAATAATAATTATGAACTCTAGCAGATTGTTTTTTCGCACTATTCCAGAAAACATATTTTTAGGCGCTCTCACTGAAATTTGTGGAAAAGCTATGATTGTGGTAATGTAAAAATCAGTCGTCTAGGATAATAAATGTAGTTCTTTTCAGAGGGAAACCGACATAACTTGAACAGTTGGAGTCTAAGTAGGTTGAATTGTAGTGCCCCGCTCTAGTCGACTAACAATGATATGAAATTAATATTTATTTAGCCCTAAGGCCCACACATTATTCTTTGAGGACCTTAGGTTGAGGATCCAGGGACATGACTCTATTATTAGTTGTTGAGTTATTAGTGGTTGTGATGTTTATGTATGTTCTCCATTGATATTATGATAAAGATAGAATTAATGGTTATGTATGTTATCTATTGGTATTTTGAAGATTGTAGCATTAATGGTTATGCATGTTCTCTATTGATATTATGATGATTGTAGCATAAATGGTTATGTTTGGTCTCTATTGAATTTATGATGATGATGGTAGTAAAGGATATGTATGATCTCTATTGATATCATGATGATGATAGCTTTGATGGATAAGTATGTTTTCTATTGATGTTACAATGTTGATAGCTTTGATGGATATCTATGTCTCCATTGATGTTATGATGATGATAGCCATGATGGATGTGTCCCCTATGTTACCTACTTGCATTAGCTCTGGTTCACAATGAACAATGATGCAAATGACTAGGTGATGTTGATGATGTTATTATGACAATTACTAACAATGAGAAACCTTGTTACTGATGATTATTGAGTATGGCAGGAAAACACCAGAGGCACTCACATATGACGAGTTGACGACACCTCGTTTGATGAAAATTTATATTTTGTCTTTGAAATTCTAAGTCAATTTTGAAACCACCTATACATATGTTTATCTATATTCTGATGATATGTTCGTGGTTGCAAGCACATATTAGTTGCTTGGCCAAATGACTCACATATGGGTGATGGGGTTGTACAATTAGATGGAACTGCATGGGGGGGTGGAATAGTGTCCTTGATCTCACCCACTAGCACTCCCGTCGTGACTTGGGCTGAAAAGGTTAAAACACCTTCACCCTGAAGATCACGATGTCATGAGGGCAAGTCCCAAAGTTGAGTCGCTCATGAGGATTTTACCAAGGGGCGCACATCAAGGTGGATTCCTTGATCCCCGACACCATTAATCTCACTATAGCAAAAAACATAAGAGATGATAGTGGTCTCTGTCGTTGCACCTATACTTTCCCCTCGTAACCACTGAATGCTTAAAGGGCAAGTGGCGTGGCACCCTTGCAACTTCAAAGGAATTTCTTGAAGGGCACAACCAACTTGGCACCCTTGGCATCACAAATAAACTATTAGGGGTGACACCCTTGGAACTTCAAGGGAATTTCTTGAAGGGCACGACCAAACTTGGCAACCTTGGGATCATTAAAAAATAAATTAATTAATAAATATAATCAAGATATGAAAACCAGGTAAATTCGCATAAAGGGTAAATGATGTTAGAAACCGAGGTAATTAAATCAAGAATAAAACTTGGGTTAAGAGAATCATAGGAAGAAATAAAATATTTCACCTTAAAAACTCTACATTTCCCATGTTGGAAAATATTAGGTAGATAATGTAGTTTAATCAGGTAAAAAGGGGAAAGAGGGACATAAATGTAAGGACAAATATTAATCCTAAAATAGTTAAACCTAATTAAGAAAAGAGGATGGTGAATTAAAATAAGATTAATAAGTTAAATTTTAGATAAATTTAAAGAACCTCCATGTGGCAACAACCAACATAAAAATTTCCATCTAAGAGATAACTTGAGTTAAATTAGGGAGTAGATAGGGGATCAAATCTTGACTTATCAATTGAATTTAGTAATGAACACAAATTAAGGAGTAAAAAAGGGGGATCAAGATACAACCAGGGGAAGAAATAGGAGTCTTGTTGAGGTGAGGAAAAATATTAGTTTTAAATTAAAATTTAAGTAAATAATTTTGGAGACCCTTGACGAGAAAGTGACACATGGGTGGGTGAATAATCAAACTATTGAATTATCAAAAATAATTAATTATGCATGAAATTTCAAATGTCACCTATGAGGATCTTTATAAAATCAGGGTCAGGCCATGGAAGAAGAGACTTTTCTTTACCCTATTGTTGGATGGATGAGACTATGTCAAAATAGTGACTACGAGCCATAGTGAGTTTGGTGAGGTAGAGGACATTAGAGAGGGGACTCTTGAGCCAAAGAGTGCTCTCCTCTACCAGCTAATACATTCCTCCATTGTACAACCCCATTGCAGCTTGGGGGTCTACGAGGAAGGAGAGTACCCAAGGAGTAGGCTAGGAGGTCAACCGGTGGGTCATTGCATTTATATTAAGCACATCGACATTCAAACTTGGAGGTGACTGACAACATAGGAGCGCAATTAGCGGCAAGTAAAGTTTGAATCTCGTCTCTTGGTGAATGGTACCTATGTTGTTATAATATTCTTTTGTATGACTTCATTATGGTTATTTAATAACATGTAAATTAGATGATATGTTCACTAAAGTGAAATTCAAGAAAGTTTTATATAATGCTTAATAATTTTTTGAGTTCCCAATGCTATTTTCTAATGTTGTATTTTAGTATTTTAATAATATTATATATATATTATATATATATATATTATATTTTATATTATATAGGGTTGGTTCCTACACTTGTTATCAAAGCAATGTTGAACCCTTGAGACCTATGGACCCATGCATGCATGACTAGTTTTGTTAAATATCTACTACATTCTACCCTAAAGTTATAAGAGTAAAATGCAGATAATTATAAACAAAAATCCAACTAATATGTTTTAGTTAAGCACAAATCCAGGGAAAATGGAAACAACCAATGTGTGCCTAAACGTACTTCATATATTTGATTTGAATATAAGAACAACTATGGTACAATATGAATGTCTGACGAAGTAGCATAGGGATTTGTTCTGAAGTAGTCTTATTATGACAACTTCCAAAACTAAGACACACACGGGCGAGTATAGTGTTAAAATTGATGGTTTTTTTTTAATGATGTGTGGTGTTGTTTGTTTTTATCTAATGGGCTCAAGGCCAAACCAGATTTTTTCCGGAGTAGTCTTCTTATGAAAACTTCCAAAACTAGGACACACATGCACACAAGTAAACAATATCAGAAGCAAAACCTGATACAGAAACAATATCAGAGATATAGGGGTTTCGCATATCAGAACCATGTACAATGTGTATCCCTGTAGACTAACATTTGAAAACAAAATTTATATCCTAAAATGCTGGTATCCTGAATACTAATATATGCTATTTATCTACCCAAATTTTTCTTCACTCAATGTTTCGGCACTGCAAGATAGCTCCCATTCTTTTTCTACTCATGCGGATTTTGAGATACATAAAATACGTCATGACAAATGTTATGTCATTCTAACTCAAATTTTATGGGGTAACAGGTGGACATAATTGGAAGTAAAATTCAATTTCAATGCAATCTCAAAGCGGAGGATAGCTTGAGTAAATATAAAGCACCATGGGGGCATATGGTAAATTTGATTTTGAGTCGACTCAGTTCCGGAGGTAAAGCTAATTTTCAATGGAGGATCTAGTGATCAAGCTCACCTTCATTTTCATATAACTTCACATTATCATCGATTCTCATATAGGTATAAAAACGAGAAAAGCATGATCATGTACTACAGGAAAAGGGAAAACGAATTGCAAGCAAAAATCTTGACGCAAAATTAAGTTGAGCAAGCCAAAAATTAATAAATAAAAAAGGAACTTAAGATAATACCACACACTGGAGTTGTGGCATAAACCTAATAGAGACTCCATAGAGATAACCTAATAAGGCTCTTTCTCTCTGGCGGATTTATGAGATAGCTGCAGGCCATAGAGAAATTGTTTTTCTCTTATAAAAATCATCCAATCCTCCTTGGTATTTTCACAGGTTTTTGTTTTTGTTTTTTAGAGGCCTTTTACCTCTAGATCGAATTTCCTCCTTGAGGGTTTCTAAATTGTTTTCAACTGGAATCATAGGTGGATAATTTCTCTGGGAAACTACAAGCCCTAAAGAGGGCCCATTTCTTTTCATATATGAACTTTTTAGAAGGGTTGTTTCATTTTGTTTGCAATCTAATTGATCCATTATCATTGTAGAAATTTGTTGAAGGGCTAGCATTTTGTTGTAGAGCTAATATTTGTTGATTGCAGTCCTTAGTACAGCCCTAAACACTCCAAAATTATACACAATAATTACAAGAAATAGGCATAAACATTTTACTATTGTCTTTGTTTATTTGGATGATTGATTGGAGTATAGGAGGATTGATATCTTCGTTATAGTGATCTAATCTTTCCTTGATAGTGGTAAAATCTAGGAAATTTTCCAGCAAGAAATTTTACTCTATAACAACTGGAAAATGTGTCTTTGCTCCAAAAAAAATTAGTGATAAGATATGTAATTAAATCTGGAATAAATAAAGAGGTTCTTGGTCAACAGTTCTTACATTGGATAAGTCCCTCATGGATTTTTTTTTCCAAATCTGTTGTGAATATGACAGTAGCAAATTGTAGGTCTGCAAAATGTTTCTAATACCCTCGTGATATTACTACAAAAAAAAAATAAGGGGTTAGAAGATAGAATTGAAACACAAGCTAGGAATTTATTATTATTTTTGTATTTTTATTGTGTAAAATATTATATATTATATATATATATATATATATATATATATATATATATATATATATATATATATATATATATATATATATATAAGTTTTGCATTTGGTAGTTGTAGTAAGGGTTGCATTGGCTTTTCTTACCTTCCAAATGTCGGATTGCAATCACAACCTCCTCTAAGTCAATTATTCACCTTGGAGTAGAGAGTGGGATTGGAGTGTAGCAACTGAGAGTGGGATTGGAGTTTAGCAATGATCTCACCCAATTCTAGTTTAGAATAGTGTACCAGCTCCCAAAATCTCTGAAAAGATTGTCTACTTCGATATGTCCTCAACCACTGAGCCAACTATGGCACCAAGCTAGATCTCACTCTTACTTAAGGGAACTGTGATAAGGGTCTATCTAATAGTTGGGTTTGATTATTTTTTTATGCCAACAAAGAGTGAGATGAGCTCTAGAGTCTAGTACATTGATATCTCCTTCCACATGACCATTGCCCCTTAATGGATGAACCCACTACCTTGTAGTGATATGTAGTATTGATATCTATCCTATTAAGAACTATTGCAACATAAAACTAAGAAGAAGAGGAGTAGAAAAATAAACCCCCATGTGGCTAGAAGAGAGAATATGGCCATCTTGGAGGAATGATTTTTCTTGAAGTAACCCTTTTTCCCAAAATTTCATTGTGGCAGTCACCTATGCCTTTTGATTAACATTTTGAGCTAAAATTTCAACATCCAATCTTTTGTGTTTGTTGATAGCTAAGCTCATAAAATCATAAAACATTAGAAACATATTTTCTCTCTTTTTACTAAGGACATTCTCAGTTTATGTTATGATAATGCTACCAACCACCTCTACCATTTACATGACATAATGTAATCTAAGCATACTATTTGAGTAGATTGATGGTATTCTTTTGATTAAATCTCATAGGAATGTTTGAAATTGATAGGCGAATTATATAATTAAGAACTTGTAAATGCATAAATTGTTCCTTTGGAAGTATATAAATATAACAGTAAATTATAAAACCACCCGGGTTGGTTATGATTTTATCTATTTTTTATTTGTTTATTTTTATCTTATAAGGAAAAATCGTGTTAAATTGTGGAAGGATTCATTGGTAAACCATGGTCAGAATAGGTACAAGAAGAAGTGGGGCAACTAAAGGGCGCAACTTGGCACCACCACAACAACCGACTCCTACCTCCCCACCCAATGATGGGAAAAACATCACAACACCAAAACAAATACCAGTTGGAGAAGTGTTGAACTTAATGAGATTGTTGCAACACATCCCTGAGGCATTAATAAATCATTTGGAACGAGAGCATGTAGGACCTATCATTACAGAACGAAGTACCCCAAAACACTACAAGAAATTATGTACGTTGAGATTTGGAAAAAGTAAAATTTCCATAGTTTTTGGGATCCACAGATGGTCAATCTGCAGAGGCATGGTTAGTAAACATGGCTATGTGCTTTACCCTAACAGGTTACACCTCAAATATGAAGGCCAAGATGGGTATATTCTAGCTAAAGGGAAATGCACTACTTTGGTGGAAGACATTATTAACCCAATTGGGGATGGATATATCAAAAGTAACTTGGGAACTATTTGAAGAAAAGTTTAGAGAATGTGACCTATCAAAGGAGTTCCTTGAGAGGAAACTAAAAGAATTCAATTCATTAAAGAAAGGGATTTGCTCACTACTAGACTATGAGGCTCGTTTCATGGAATTACTTTGTTATGCCCCTCACTTAAACATAGAAAAGCTTAAGTTAAACAAATTTGTGTATGGACTAAATGTTAACATTCAAGCCAAGGTTAGAATCTTAATGCCTCGCACCTTGCACAAGGTAGTTCAACAGGAAATCATTGCAGAGGAAGAGATCATGAGAAGTGGACCTAGTAAGTCAACAAGGCCCACAAGAATAGGAGTACCAAGTGGGAACAGTATGGAACGTAGAAATTTGCAAGGGGGTCATGTGCTCAATCATCAAAAGTGGCCAATAGGAAATCAAGAACACCATATAGGCATCCAGCTTAGCACTCGCACAGGATACCTCAACAAACTCGTCAACCACAATAGCACCAGCCTATGTGACAGCACCAAGTCATACATCCTCAACATCGATCCCAACAGTCTGGCTCTTTCCAAGAGAGTTCCAGGCCAATTCCTGGTTCAATTGGTAGTAGGAGCCAAGCTCCTAAGAGGGGGTGTTGGATTTGTGGATGTCCTCACTACGAGAGTGATTTCCCTCAAAGACAGGTAATACCAACTCAACTAAGAATGCAACTACGGTGGGGGATCTGGGGAAGGCTCATCGTGTCCATGTAGCGGTGAACACTCACCAGGTCGAACACCAGTCCACTGTGTTGGAAACCTCAGGTAATATTAATGGTATGAGTTGTGTCATTTTAATAGATCCAGCAACTATTGATTCCTTTATTTCTCTAAATGCATTATCAAGGATTAAACATAAAGCAATTACACAATATGAATTTAGACATGTAGAAATGGCATGTGGTATGAAAAGAAATGTAGGAAGGATGGTAAAGGATTTTGAGGTGGACCTAGGTGTATGTAAGACCAAGGTATCCTTGTACTCTACAATTTTAGGAGTCTATGAAATGGTTATAGGAATGGATTGGTCGGAATTACATGAGGCACTCCTAGATTGCAAAGATACGATTCTACATTACATAGATGATGATGGCCAAAGAAAATCATTAAGGGGAAATAACTAAGGGGTGTACCTGAGGTTCATCTCCTCCATACAACTAATGAAATATAGGTGAAAGGGATGTAAAATGTTCTCGGTGTTAGATCTAAATGATAAGGTTGATTTTGAAAACCTTGATAAACATCCATTTCTTGTTGAATTTAAGGATGTATTTCCCGAAGAACTACTCGGGCTACCCCTAAAAAGGGAAATTGATTTCACCATCGACCTTAAACGAGGCACTGAGCCTATTGCAAAGGCACCCTATCATATGTCGGCTCCTGATATAAAGGAATTGCAAATCTAATTAAAGGAACTGTTGGACTTGGGGTTCATACGACCTAGCATATCTCTGTGGGGAGCCCCTGTGATTTTTGTTAAGAAGAAGGATGGGTCTTGGCGACTGTGCATTGACTACCGCCAGTTGAATAAAGTGACGATAAAAAATCAATACCCTCTACCAAGGATAGATGACTTATTTGATCAAATCAGGGGGGAAACTGTGTTTTCAAAGATAGATCTGAGGTCGGGATATCATCAGTTAAGAATCAAGGAAGAAGATATCCTGAAGACAACCTTTAAAACAAGATTTGGGCATTATGAATTTGTAGTTTTACCCTTTGGACTGACAAATGCCTCGAGTATTTTCATGATTTTGATGAACGGAATATTTTGGGATTACTTAGAAAAGTTTGTACAAGTCTTTATCGATGACATTTTGATCTACTCAAAGACCCCAGAAGAGCATGACGAACACTTGAGAATAGTTCTACAATGTCTTAGAGAAAACCAATTATACAGGAAGTTGTCAAAGTGTTCCTTTTACCAAACCAAGATTCATTATCTTGGACACATTATCTCTGGGGATGGTATTGCAGTAGACCCAGTAAAGATTGAGGCCATCATGGAATGGCCAACACCAACCAATGTTCATGAAATACGAAGGTTCATGGGCATGGCAGGGTATTATCATAGATTTGTCGAAGGGTTTTCGAAGATAGCAAGCCCCATTACCGAGCTCCAAAGAAAGAACAAGAAATTCATTTGGATTGAAAAATGTGAAGAGGCATTCCAAAGGTTAAAGGTGTTATTAACGACAACACTAATTTTGAAGGTGTTAGATATGGAACAAGAATTTTTGGTTTGCACTGATGCCTCCAAGGAAGGGTTGGGTTATGTGTTGATGCAAGAAGGAAGAGTAATAGCTTATGCATCAAGGAAACTTATAACCCACGAAGAAAACTACACAACCCATGATCTAGAAATGGTAGAAATTTTTTATGCACTAAAGATTTGGAGAAACTACTTTCTAGGAAGGAAGTTTGATCTTAGGACTGACCATTATGGGCTACAACACATATTCACTCAAGACCACTTAAATGAAAGACAAAGACGATGGTCTAAGCTAACTAGTGAATATGATTTTGATATCACTTACATAAAAGGAATGGTAAATAGGGTGGTTGATGCTTTAAGTAGGAGGCCTCAGATATTTTCAGTGATTCCCTTAAAGACAAATTTGAGGGAGAAACTATTTGATTTACAATTTAAAGACACCTGGTACCAAGAGGTTAGCAAAAGTTTTAGGGAGGATGAAATGAGGGTCCCAAAACATGAAGAATGCTCCCTTGATAACGATGGGTTACTACGATTTCGGGGAAGGATATATGTACCACCGAATGAAGATATAAGCCAGTTAATCTTGAATGAAGCACATCGCGCAGTATACATGGAACACCTTGGTGTTAAGAAGATGAGTGCAAACCTGAAACCACTCTTCTTTTGGAAAGGGATGAAGAAGGACATCGTAAACTTGGTAGCAAGATGCTTAGAGTGTCAACGAGTAAAAGTTGAACACAGAGATCCAACAAGATTTTTGCAACCCCATGAGATACCAAAATCTAAATGGGAAGTTATATCAATGGACTTCATTGTGGGACTACCAATGACCTCAAGAAGACATGATTCCATATTTGAAGTGGTGGACACATTGACCAAGAGCACCCATTTCATACCAATTAAGACTACATATAAGGCACCAGAAATAGCCAGAGTTTTTATTGATGAGATTATGAGATTGCATGGAGTGCCTAGTAAGATCATATCTGATAGGGGAGCAGTGTTTACAGGAAGGTTTTGGACCAGTTTCCAAGAAGCCTTCAGAACCCAGTTGAACTTCAACAATGCGTATCACCCTGAGACAAATGGGCAGATAGAAAGGACTAATCAAATCCTCGAAGGCATTCTTCAGATGTATGTGATGGACCAACAAAGGAGATGGGAGGAGTTTTTACCCCTCGTGGAATTTTCTTACAATAATAGTTATTAGAGTTCCATCAAGATGGTTCCATTTGAGTTCTTATATGGAAGACCTTGCAGAACACCTCTCAGTTGGGACCGACTAGAGGACCAAGTATTAATAGGACCAGAACTGGTACAAGAGATGGAAGAACAAATGACTATGATTAGCGGGAGGCTAAAGGAAGCACAAGATCAATAAAAGAGCTATGTTGATGCTCATTAGGTAAACTGAAGCTATGAAGTGGGAGATAGGGTGTTCCTGAGAGTAAGGCCCCAAAAAAGCTCTATAAGATTTGGAAAGGGAGAAAATTTGTCTCCACAATTTGTGGCACCTTTTGAAATCTTAGAAAGGAAAGGGCCAGTGGCATATAGGCTTGCCTTACCTCCACCTTTAGCACGTGTGCATGATTTGTTTCATATTTCTGGTTTGCATCATTATATTTCATATCCTTCGCATGTTATTGACTTTGATCATTTGCAAGTTTCGGATGAGGGAACAGTAATGGCCGAACCAATTCGCATACTAGACCAGCGAACTTTGCAGCTTAGACAATGGTTAGTGGACCAAGTTAAGGTCCAGTGGGACAATTATACTCCCAGTGTAGCTACTTGGGACGACGCCGAGGAGATGCATCACCATTTTCCTTACCTATTCCAAGGACTTCGAGACGAAGTCTATTATTAAGTGGGGGTGTATGTAGTGCCCCACTCTAGTTGACTGACAGTGATATGACATTAACATTTATTTAGCCCTAAGGCCCACACATTATTCTTTGAGAACCTCAAGTTGAGGATCTGGGCACATGACTTTATTATTAGTGGTTCAGATATTAGTGGTTGTGATGTTTATGTATGTTCTCCATTGATATTATGATGAAGATATCATTAATGGTTATGTATGTTATCTATTGGTATTATGATGATTGTAGCATTAATGGTTATGCATGTTCTCTATTGATATTATGATGATTGTAGCATAAATGGTTATGTTTGGTCTTTATTGAATTTAATATGATGATGGTGCCAGTAAAGGATATGTATACTCTCTATTGATATCATGATGATGATAGCTTTAATGTATAGGTATGTTTTCTATTGATGTTACAATGTTGATAGCTTTAAAAGATATGTATGTTTCCATGGATGTTATGATGATGATAGCCATGATAGATGTGTCCCCTATATTACCTACTTGCATTAGTTCTGGTTCACAATGAATAATGATGTGAATGACTAGGTGATGTTGATGATTATATTATGACAATGACTAATAATGAGAAACCTTGTTACTGATGATTATTGAGTATGGCAGGAAACCACTAGAGGCACTCGCATATGACTAGTTGAC
Source organism: Pinus taeda (assembly GCA_000404065.3). Lineage (NCBI taxonomy): Eukaryota > Viridiplantae > Streptophyta > Pinopsida > Pinales > Pinaceae > Pinus > Pinus taeda. Next base: position 42,909 of record APFE031276633.1, on the reverse strand, counting down.
AACACCTGGTTTGATGAAAATTTATATTGTCTTTGAAATTCTAAGTCAATTTTGAAACCTTCTATATATATGTTTATCTATATTCTGATGATATGTTAGTGGTTGTAGGCACAAATTAGTTTCTTTGGCCGAATGACTCACATATGTGTGATGGGGTTGTACAATTGGATGAAACTGCATGGGAGAGGTGGGACAGTGTTCCTAATCTCACCCACTAGCACTCCTGTTGTGACTTGGGCTAGAAAGGTTTAAACGCCTTCTCCCTGAAGATTACGATGTCATGAGGGCAGGTCCCAAAGTTGGGTCACTCATGAGGATTTTACTGGGGGGCACACATCAAGGTAGATTCCTTGATCCCCGACACCATTAGTCTCACTATTGCAGGAAACATAAGAGATGATAGTGGTCTCTGACATTGCACCTATACTTTCCCCTCGTAGCCACTAAATGCTTGAAGGGCAAGTGGCGTGGCACCCTTGGAACTTCAAGGGAATTTCTTGAAGGGCACGGCCAACTTGGCACCCTTCGCATCACAAATAAATTGTTAGGCATGACACCCTTGGAACTTCAAGGGAAGTTCTTGAAGGGCACGACCAAACTTGGCACCCTTGGAATCATTAAAAAATAAATAAATTAATAAATATAATCAAGAATAACACTTAGGTTAAGAGAATCATAGGAAGAAATAAAATATTTTACCTTAAAAACTCTACTTTTCCCATGTTGGAAAATATTAGGTAGATAATGTAGTTTAATTAGGTAAAAAAGGGAAAGAGGGACATAAATGTAAGGATAAATATTAATCCTAAAATAGTTAAGCCTAATTAAGAGAAGATGATGGTGAATTAAAATAAGATTAATAAATTAAATTTTAAAGAAATTTAGAGAACCTCCATGTGGAAACAACCAACATAAGAATATTCATCTAAAAGATAATTTGAATTAAATTAGGGAGTAGATAGGGGATCAAATCTTGACTTATCAATTGACTTTAGTAATGAACACAAATTAAGGAGTAAAAAAGGGGGATCAAGAGACAACTAGGAGAAGAAATAAGAATCTCATTGAGGTGAGGAAAAATATTAGTTTTAAATTAAAAATTAAGTAAATAATTTTGGAGACCCTTGATGAGAGAGTGACACATGGGTGGGTGAATAATCAAACTATTGAATTATCAAAAATAATTAGTTATGCATGAAATGTCAAGTGTCACCTATGAGGACTCCTATAAAAGAAGGGGCAGGCCATGGGAGAAGGGAATTTTCTTTACACTATTTTTGGATGGATGAGACTATGTCAGAGTAGTGACTACGAGCTATAGTGAGTTTGGTGAGGTAGAGGAATTTAGAGAGGGGACTCTTGAGCCAAAGAGTGCTCCCCTCTACTAGCTAATACATTCCTCCATTGTATAACCCCATTGCAGCTCGAGGGTCCGCAGGGAAGGAGAGTACCCAAGGAGTAGGTTGGGAGGTCAACCGGTGGGTCATTGCATTTGGATTAAGTACGTCGACATTCACACTTGGAGGCGATCAACAACAAAGGAGGGCCATTAGCGGCAAGTCAAGTTTGAATCTCATCTCCTTGTGAACGGTACCTATGTTGTTATAATATTCTTTTGTATGTCAAATTCATTATGGTTAGTTAATAACATGTAAATTAGATGATATGTTCAATGAAGTGAAATTCAGGAAATTTTTATATAATGCTTAATAATTTTGAGTTCCCAATGTTATTTTCTTATGGTTGTATTTTTAGTATTTACAAAAATAAAAATTATAGGGTTGGTTCCTATGTGAATAACATCATAACTGACTAATACATGTCGAAAATCAATCCAATGGTATAAAATATTTTAATCGTCTAATATCCATATCAGCAGCTCATGAAGATACAAGTGGACTAGGAGGGGATTTATTCTCAGATGGAATGCCTTATGGCAGAATAAAAAAAATAAAAATAGAAAATGTACAATGTGGACCATAAATAGAATATTTCAATGCAAATATTTCAATGACATTTTGTATATACTATATAAAGCAATTGAAAATTATAAATTATAAATAATATAAATAAATAAAATAAAAATCATATGATTAAAACTTGTTATTATTGTGTTGTTGAAATGAACGAGATGTGTAATTCCTTCCATGTTGAATATGTTATCACTCCAGGAAGCTCTCCTAGGTTACAACTCGAAGATGCTTGGTAACATATAATCTTCAATATTGTTCTCTGAACTATTGGAATGGATGATAGTTTGGATCAAGTCAGATAACCATTTCAGCTCTATTCTCACTCAAGACATGCATGAATACCTTCAACAATACAAGGCTTTAGACCACTAATGCTCAATAGTTTATAAATTCAATGGATAGATGGAGAATACTAATTGTACCAGCATATGCATACATAAACACATATGAATGGCTAGCTACAGGAAGTAAATGAAACTTGCAAATCTAATATATCAATGCAGAGATAAGATGACAGTTATCTGGCATTAGACACAACAGAAAGCATGAATAAACTATTCAAGTGCAAGCATAGAACAGCAGAGAAAATGGGATTTGAACATGTACCAACAAAAGAAGCTTATATTACTGGAGTGAAGATGAGAAGCTAGAGGAGTAGAGTCTCCACAATCTCTAAAGGTTAAACCCCTATTACATTTTGCTTTCATATATTTATAGCTCTTTACAATGCTCTCAAGCCTTCTAAGGCTCGAGAGGTCTTAATCTATCCCTATGTCTCTTCAAAAACTTTGATGCCTTGACTAGGCAAGCATGGAACGGAGGTTCCTTCTTCTGACAGAAGAGTAACCACACTCAGGTAGTTTGATCTTTTGTCTGGGAGCTCTCTCGCACTGGAGGTACTCCATGATGTTTGTTTTGATGAGTTGTGTTGGGTTGTTGATGCTCCATGACCATTTTTTGTTGTGGATGTGTTGTGTTGTTTCTGTTTGTTTTGGATAAGTTGCGCATACTAGGCTATCGCCTTTCTCCTTCCAACCTTCTGTCTCTGTCTTGAAATGGCTATTCGAGCCTCATTTTTCCCTTTAAAATGTTTAATAATGAGCGTTTTCTATTTTACACAGAAAACACTGCAATACTATAAAATCTAGCCAATATATGTTCCTTTCGGACTTCAAAAGTCCTTAAACATGGCATATATATCTATCGGGTCCACCCTTTGGGTTGTTGTCGCCTAACGTAGACAGCCTGGTCCCTTTGTTCCCTTTGTATTTTGAAATACTTGAAAAATACAGGAAATACCTGAAAAAGGCCTCCCTCCAGACTTGAAAAAGTATTTCATTATACTCATCGCAATCGGTGCTGCTAAGCTTCCCTTTGTATTTCGTTATATAACGAAAATACATTGAAAAAGGCTTACTCGCGGACCTGAAATATTATAAAATAACACTTATAATGTTGTCAGGTCCAAGACTTATCGCATCGATGTCGCTCCTTAAGGTTTCTCCAATGGCGATCCGTCAATGCGATGTGGGCCGTCAATTTGCACCACGATTGGTGGTCCATGTTTAATCGCCAATTGCAATCACTCATTCCATACTGTCTGTGCTGATTTTCTTCCGCCGATGCGACCCACTGATCCGATCATCGGATATCATTGATCGCAGGTGTCTTGCGCTGATTGCCACTGCCCGCCGATTGCGATTTGCCGCTTAGATCTGGGTCATTGATCGGCCAGATCTAACGACTGTTGTGCGTTTGGAATGTTAAGCCTTCAATACATGGTTTTTCATGGTTTTGGAGTGTTTTTAGCCTCCCGATAGTGTATTTCCGCCCTTCCAAGGGCTCTCCTCTTGCGCTTATTTCGATCTTTGGATGATCTTAAGCAATATTTGAAGACTTCAATAGCATATATGGATCCATTGGCATGATTTTAAGCAAATTTGGAGACTTTGGGGCATATTTGGATCCGTTTTTGGGCCATTTGCCAACAATGGTAACATTGGCTCCTTCTAGGGATGAAATCCTCCCTGTGAGGTTTCAAGAACTACAGAACAATGCCTTTCCTGTAAAACCAAAATCAAATCTTCCTTCTAGTGTTCCATTGGGCATGGAGTCTATTTTGCAATGAAATAAAAACTGGAAAAAACATATTTATAATACCAAGGCTTTAAAGCCTTAAATGAAATAAAGTTTCAAAAACTGCCCATTGATTGGGCCATCAAAAACATCTCCTCCTTCCTTTAATGCATCTCTTTTGAGAAAACAATCACCAAACTGAAAATTGACCCTTTTTACCTTTCTATCAAAGGTCTCTTTCTCTTGGTCAATGTGTATATCAGCAAAATCATCAAATACTTGCAAAAGCCTATTGAATTGATCATCTACTTCAAAAACTTTCCAGCATTTGATATTATCAGGAAGAGATGGTTTATATTTCACCTCATCTCTGTATGCTTTCAACCTTGGATGTTTTGCTTGGAAGGTTTTGTTTCCCTGAAAAGTTGATATAAAAGATGAATCAATGCATTCATGTGTGGGGGACATAAGGACTTCACTTGCTCCTACAGTTTCCTTAGAGTAAGCCCCATCAAAGAACATGTCCCAGATCTGTGGGCCTTCTTCCTCTATGATCTGGCAAACTGGCTTTTTAAGCTGCATAGAGGCCAACTAAGATTCTTCAATCTAAAGAAAACAAGCTCCAAAATCAGTGTCAACAGCATAGATGGGATGATTAGTGAGATTCCTTTCATCACTGATGTTATAAGCCAACTGAGCCTCTCTATGCAACCTCCTGCTTTCACCTCCAAAAACTGGGACAGTAGCATAGGATAGATCATTTTGCAATGTTCCACCTAATCTCTTGATCCAACCCCTAGAAAGCAACATGCCAAACTTGGGGGGTACATCTACTACCAAAATATCCATCATCATGCTTTTCATGGGCAGCTGAGACAAAGTGATGGCTAGGTCCTTGATTAATCCCAGAATCCCAAACATTTCACTTTTCTAGAGTCAAAAGAAAACAGGTCATGATAAGGCTTGGCAATGTCAAGACCCAACTCATCCATGACAGCCTTGGGCATTAGAATATGACTGGATCCAGTGTCCAGAAGGCATTTGTGAAGGATTTTATCATGAATAGTCAGAGAGACATAGAATGATGGGGAGTTGTCTTCACAATTTTCAATCATTGGGCTAAGAATAACAGTTGGCTTGTCATCTTGCAGATTTACACAGTCAGTTGAGGTCGGGATGGCTTTAGGCTCAAGGGCCTCGAGGATGGATCTTTTGAAGGACTCATTCTTCACTAGTTCAATAAGAGGCATAGGTATTCTTAGCTTCTGAATTTCTGATTGAAAATTGAAAGGAGAAGGAGACTTGTCAAGATCTCTTACCTCATGAGCTGGAGCTTTGAGGATGATAGGATCAATTGTTGGTCACTTCTGCTTATTAGCTTAATGCATTGCAGGGACAACAACTCTTTGAACAGGGGTTTCCTTGGCATTATTCATCTTCGACCTCAGATTATATCTTTGTTGAGCTATATTTTGTAGAACAGCTTCACCATCCCATTCTTGGTTAATATGGTCATTAAATAATGACTTTTCATAGGCTACTGAGGTCAAAAAGGAGGCATTGCCTTTGTCTTCCAAACAATGGATCTCATCATCTTCTTCAAATTGTTCTTCTTCCATGACTACGTTCTGGAAAGGGGTCTTCACCCTTTGGTCTTCATTGGCATCTTTGATTCTTTGCAAAATCTACAACTGCTCATTAGCTCTTCTATATGGATTTGGATTTCTAGGAGAAAAGGTATTAGGAACCCTTCCTTTCCCAGGGTGCTGCTCAACTTTTAATTTGGAGATTTTATAGGCTAATGACTCTATCATTTTGGTCATTTTATCTATCTTGGGATCTAAAGATGATGAAGACTCACCCCTTTGCCTTCTTCTATCAACATTTCCCTTGAGCTTCTCTGCAGCCATGATGTTTGATTCCACTTCCAAGGTTGCATCCTGCATGTCAGCCAAAGTAGCACATCACCTCTCCCTCAATAGTAAGCAAAATTCAGAATCAAAAGCGCTAGCATAGGTGAGTTTAGCAGAGGTAGTAGTGGGTTTTACTTCCCTGGTATCTTGTTGTACATGTGGTTAAATCTCTTATTAAAATCAGACAACAACTTACCATTTCCCTCTTTAAGTTCCCAAACTCATTGTGGTAGTAGAGAAGATCCATCTTATCCCCCCAATGTTTTAGGAATGCATCATCTAAAGCCTCAATGTCTACTATAGATCCTGGGGTTAGTTCTCTGAACCATTTTCTAGCCTCTCCATCTAGGCTTTGGACAAAGACTCTCATCCAGACACCATCTTCACTAATGTCCAAGTTATTAGCATAGCTATAGAATGATTCAAGATGTTCTTCGGCTATAACACCTTCAGTCCCAGTGAAATTAGGACTATATTTATGATATTCTCCAGTGGGCATGGCATTCAGAGGAGTGGGCAGTATTAGAGGTCCATACCTAGCAGCTATGATTCTTTCCATTTTGGTGGGTGCTTGTGTTCCTACCATAGCTGTGGTGGCTATAAGAGTACTAGCAGTCTGAATGATAGAGGGCTGAGGAGTGACTGACAAGACTAAAGGAGTATGATGGATAGGAGGTGAGGTTTCCTTTGGGCTTACAACAAAAGGAGAACCTAAAGAATAAGGAGCTTTATGAATCTCTAAGAGTTTTTCTTCACTACTAGTATTAGATGCTATACTCTCAACATGTATTTGTTCTATTGCAGGATTTTCTTGCAGAGATATAGAATATTGTTTAGGTTTACCTGAACCTGATGCTCCTTTCTGCAATACCTTTCTTCCTTTGATGATATTTTCAAGGTCAAGTACTGAGTCAGCTTGTGACTTCTAAGGATTTCTCCTAGTATGCCTCACAAACTGAGCCAAAACTATGAAGTGGAGTCACCAAGAGGTTTGGCCTCCAGTAGAGTCACCAGATAGATGATTACAACCAGAAAAGTGCCCAGACTTTGTCTATCATCAAAGTTGGATCTGTGTTGTTTCCCAGGGAAGTTGAGCTTTAGTTTCCTCTCCTCGGCAACGGCACCAATTATGTTATCACTCCAGGAAGTTCTCCTAGGTTGCAGCTCGGAGATGCATGGTAACATATAATCTTCTCTGAACTATTGGAATGGATGATGGTTTGGATCAAGTCAGATAACCATTTCAGATCTATTCTCACTCAAGATATGCATGAACACCCTCAACAATACAAGGCTTTAGACCACTAATGCTCAATAGTTTATAAATTCAATGGATAGATGGAGAATACTGACTATACGAGCAGATGCATACATAAACACAAATGAATGGCTAGCTACAGGAAGTAAATGAAACTTGCAAATCTAATATATCAATGTAGAGATAATATTATAGTTATCTAGCATTAGACACAGCAGAAAGCATGAATAAACTATTCAAGTGCAAGCATAGAACAGCAGAGAAAATGGGATTTGAACATGTAACAGCAAAAGAAGCTTATATTATTGGAGTGAAGATGAGAAGCTAGAGGAGTAGAGTCTCCACAGTCTCCAAAGGTTGAACACCTATTACATTTTGCTTTCAGATATTTATAGCTCTTTACAATTCTCTCGATCCTTCTGAGGCTCGAGAGGTCTTAATCTATCCATGTGTCTCTTCAACAACTTTGATGCCCTGACTAGGCAAGCATGGCTCAGACGTTCCTTCTTCTAACAGAAGAGTAATCACACACAAGTAGTTTGATGCACTGTCTGGGATCTCTCTCGCGCTGGAGATAATCCATGACGTTTGTTTTGATGAGCTGCGTTGGGCTGTTGATGCTCCATGATCATTTGTTTTTGTGGTTGTATTGTGCTGTGGCCCTTTTTATTCCCTTGCTGGTCTTTGTTTCTATTTGTTTTGGATAAGCTGCACGTGTTGGGCTGTCACCTTTCCCCTTCTAGCCTTCTGTCTCTGTCTTGAAATGGTTATTCGGGCCTCTGTTTTCCCTTTAAAATATTTAATAATGAGCATTTTCTGTTTTACACAGAAAACACTGCAATACTATAAAATCCCACCAATATTTTTTCCTTTTGGACTTCAAAAGTCCTTAAACATGGCATATATATCTATCGGGTCCGCCCTTTGGGTTACTGTCGCCTATCGCAGTCGGCTTGGTCCCTTTGTTCCCTTTGTATTTTGAAATACTTGAAAAATACGGGAAATACATGAAAAAGGCCTCCCTTTGGACTTTAAATATCATAGATTTCATTCCCAAACCCTTTCGGGTCCGGGACTCATCGTAATCGGCGCTGCCTAGTTTCCCTTTGTATTTCGTTATATAACGAAAATACATTGAAAAGGCTTACCCATGGACCTGAAATATTATAAAATAACATTTATAATTCTGTCGGGTTCAGGACTTATCGCATCGGCGCCGCTCCTTAAGGTTTCTCCAATGGCGATCCGTCGATGCGATGTGGGCTGTTGATCTGCGCGTGTGATCAATGGTCCATGTTTAATCGTCGATCGCAATCACTCATTCCATACTGTCTGCGCCGATTTGCCTCTGTCGATGCGACCCACCAATCTGTTCATTGGAGATCGCTGATCGGGGGTGTCTTGCGCCGAATGCCACTACCCACTGATCAAATCCGCCGATTGTGATTTACCGCTTAGATATGGGTCGTTGATCAGCGAGATCTAATGGTTGTTGTGCTTTTGAACTGTTAAGCCTTCAATACATGGTTTTTCATGGTTTTGGAGTGTTTTTAGCCTCCCAATAGTGTATTTCCGCCCTTCCAAGGGCTCTCCTCTTGCGCTTATTTCGATCTTTGGATGATCTTAAGCAATATTTGAAGACTTCAATAGCATATATGGATCCATTGGCATGATTTTAAGCAAATTTGGAGACTTTGGGGCATATTTGGATCCGTTTTTGGGCCATTTGCCAATAAGGCTAACAGAGCACAAATTTGATACATGATACACGCACACATATAGAAAGAAAGTGAAAATCCATCATAATCTCGAAAGAAAAGGATCAAATCTCTTGAGGTGAAGATATTTCTTTATGTTTTGCACTATAAAAGAGGTTTTCACTTCTAGAGATTTGATCTCTCTAGGTGCTTCATAGATCAGGGGTTAAGATGGATCTACGTTGGTATTTCAAAAGGGACATGTTTGAATTCCATGTTGAATAGGGAAGGTATTACACATCTCCCTTATAATGGGTTGTAGAATGCACCTTTCAGCCCAATAATCCTTTTATTTAAAATTAACCAATATGTGTATTTATTTATTTAATTATTTATTTACTATAACCAGCATTGTTTTTTTATTTAGTGAATATTCAATTTATATTTTAAAAGAGACAGGTGTCAATTCCATGTTGACTATAGAAATAATTACAAATATCCCTCATAATAGATTGTAAAATACATCTATCAACTCAACCAAAAAAAGACTCATTCAAAATATAAAAGTTAGAAAACAAAACCAGAATCTATACTTCCATTTTTTGTGCAGTGATCCCAATGAGAAACATTAAGTTGTGCATTGAACAAGGTTGCAAGCTTTGTTGGATTTCTTTGATTTGATCTTGTTTGGTCATTTGTTAGCCCCTAATCTGCAAATGTGACATTTACTCTTTGTTCTAATACACCACCTTTCAACACATCTTGTGCTTCTTATAAGGCTTATATTTGTAAAGCGTGTTTCTAAAATAAGCATGCCTAGATCATTTTCAAGAATATAAACCCTCTTTACAATGCTTTTGGTTTTCTTTCCATACTACAACCGAAATCATAAGCTACATCGAATTGATCATAGTTAGATGTATTAAAAGATGAACCTTCTTTTTTAGTTCCTTAGAAACTTTTGCTTTAGTACAAGCTTCTTGAGGAGTTCTTTCAATTTCTAAATCCTTGTGATTTGGAAGAAAAAAAAACGTGTTTATTTTGCAACTATGGTTTCCAGTCAAGCTAGCTCTTCTTCAATTTGTATAGATTTATGTTGAAATTTGATTCTAGTCTTCTAGTGGTACAAGAAATTTCTTCCCTCAATGCTCCTGTGGATGAGGAAGTTTTTTGGTGTGAAATTATTTTTTGAAGAATGGCTTGGTTTGAAGGTTTAATGGGTACTGGTCGCAACTGGCCAATATACCTAAATGGATTTCTAAGACATGGAATCCCCTTTTGACAGATGAGTTGAATATTTACCCTATGGCTCAAGGTTTATTCACTGTGATTTTCGATAATATTGAGGACAAGAAGGCCATCTATGAAGTTGGGTCGTGGTTTTGGGAGAGTGTTGGTCTCTTCATGCAACCCTAGACTCCCACTTTTGACCCAGTAACAACTCCAATCTCCACAACCCCTATTTAGGTAAGGATTTTGAACCTCCCTTGCGTTTTTGGAATCATAGATCACTTTCCTCCATTGGGAATGCGATGGGAAAGTTTTATAATCATTCTCTGGAAACAAAAAAAAAAAAAAAAAATACAAGACTACTTATGTCTACATTTGTGTGGAAATGGACTTCAACAAGGGTTTCTATGGAGATTAATTTGATTGCTCCAAACTATGTTTGGGCTCAAAATCTCAACTATGAGATCATTTCATTTCAATGTAGAGCATACTATTAAATGTGGCATGTAATTAAAAATTGCCTCAAACGTTCCCATAATAGCAAGGACCAAAAAGCTTCCAAAGGCCCAAATGGTGGGAAGGAGGACAAGGTGATCATTGTATGTTATTCAAAGAGGAAGAATTCTAGAATAATAAAGATCCATAGGACAAGAAGGAAGTACATATAGTCAAAGAAATCATATTTGTGGCAACATAATCTAAGAAGGAAAAATCGCTTACCAATGTGGATCCTCCAGTCTCAAGGTAGGATTCCATGAACACATCGTTAGTGGAAAAGCAACAAACCCTCGTGGAAAATGGATCCCCTTTGAAAACCACAAGGAATATCATTGAAAATACATCTTCTTGGGTAGATCAGGTGGATGACGAAGATTTCAAGTATTATATCCTTCACCGTCAAAGAACAATCCTCCAGAATTTGCAGAAAATGTGACTTGAATTCAAGTTGGGAAGAAAGGAAAAAGTTTTTCACCAAGAAAACAAGAAGTCAAACTAGATCAAAATAATATTACAGTGAAAAATGGAATGTAAATGTGTCTATAATTTGGGGATTTTTTGAAAATAATTTGGGGACTGAAGTTTTTGTGTCATGGAGAACTTGGTTGAGGGCTTGGATTGAGCCTTTGTGCTCAATCTCAAACCTTCAAGAAAGATTAGAATATGTAAAAATTTTGGCCTTGTAATCCATATTTTTTTAATAATACAAATATCTCTATGTTT
>APFE031276633.1:10626-30582 GCA_000404065.3 Pinus taeda | reverse complement strand
GGAGTAAGAAACACATATTTAAAAATGAGCCAAAAAAAAATTTAATATAAATATTAAGTAAAATACTTTAATATCAACTATGTTACATAGATTGAACAATATAAGAGAGATACTTCATAGTGTAAGGAAGAGATGTATTTAAAAGTGTATTAAGAATAAACAGACAAAAAAGTGTACAATGTGGACCATAAATAGAATATTTTAATGCAAAATATTTCGATGACAAATTTGTATATACTATATAAAGCAATTGAAAATTATAAATTATAAATAAATAAAATAAAAATCATATAATTAAAACTTGTTATTAGTGTGTTGCTCAAATGAACGAGATGTGTAATTTTTTCCATGGTGAGCACAAAGTTGATACATGATACACACACACATATAGAAAGAAAGTGCAAATCCATCTTAATCTCGAAAAAAAACGATCAAATCTCTTGAGGTGAAAATATTTCTTTATGCTTTGCACTATAAAAGAGGTTTGCACTTCTAGAGATTTGATCTCTATAAGTGCTTCATAGACTAGGGGTTAAGATGGATCTAAGTTGGTATTTCAAAAAGAACATGTTTCAATGGATTGTAGAATGCACCTCTAAGCTCAATAATTATTTTAATTAAAACCAACCAATATATATATTTATTTATTTACTATAACAAGAAAAAACAAAAACAAAAACAAAAAATAGCCTTTTATATTTTTAAAAAAATAGGTGTCAATTCCATGTTCACTATGGAAAAAATTACACATATCCCTCATAATAAATTATAAAATACACCTATCGAACCAACCATAAAAATACCATCATTCAAAATATAAAAATTAGAAACAAAACCAGAATCTATACTTCTATTTCTCCCATTTTTAGTGCAGTGATCCCAATGCGCAACATTAAGTTGTGCACTGAACAAGGTTGCGAGCTTTGTTGGCTTTCTTTGATTTGATCTTGTTTGGACATTTGTTAACCCCTGATTTGCAAATGTAGGATTTACTCTTTGTTCTAATAAACCGCCTTTCAACACATCTTGTGCTTCTTATAAGGCTTATTTCTGTGATGCTTGTTTTTAAAATAAGCATGCCTAGATCATTTTCAACAATATAAACCCTCTTTTACAATGGTTTCTGGTTTTCTTTCTCTAGTACAAGCGAAATGATAAGCTACATCGAATTGATCATAGTTAGATGTATTAAAAGATGACCTTTTTTTAGTTGCTTAGATGCTTTGGCTTTAGTACAAGCTTTTTAAGGAGTTTTTTCCATTTCTAAATCCAATCTGAAAAATGAAATATGTTCTATATGCATCTTCAAATTTTCAATTTTTTCCTTAACTAGATTTAGAATGGCATTGCATAATTTATGTAGAAAGAAACAAGTCCAAATACATTTTATCATGTTTTCCTATTTGTCCATAAACTCTTTAGCCACTCTTTTAGGTCAAAGCCATTTATGATATTCAACTCATTATGACTCTTCTAATTTTACCCACCAATTGCTAGTTGACATGTGAAACCCCATCTTAATATGAGGGTTAATTCTAAATATGTTAATTAATATTTGGACAAAGCTTTATGGATTTTTTCCCAACCTTTCCAAACATTTAAAGCTTTCTGAATATATACAAGGATTTTACAATTTAAGTCTATCATGGGTCCTAGAACACCTACAGAGGTAAGCACTAAGTTGTTAGGAGTCTTACAAGGGTCAATGGGGTCTAAAGTTCTCATCTTCTTTTTCATTCCACTTTTTCCAGGCACATATGTATAGGATCCTCTAAAAATTGTCATAGTTTCTAATTGAGTATTATCTATCTTTTTTATTTATCATCTTGATCTAGGTAGGTTAGTGATTCCTAACTTAACTAATTTATATTTGGCAAAGAATTGTTTTAAAAGAGAAACTCATAGTTTTTTTTTTCTTTAGCAAATTCTTCAAAAGAATCTATTTCTTTAGATTTTTTAACTATGGATTTTAGAACTAAATCTTTGTCCTTATTACCTATCAAGGTTATGTTTGGGCCATGTTCCTTTGGCTTATAGACGAATGGAGGAAGAAGTACTAGTGTTAACATGCTTTTGATATCTTCTAATATTTCTTTTAGAGCTTGGAGCCTTTTAGTGGTTTTTGACAACTTAAACAATTCTTGTTGAATCATATCTAGTTTAATGGGAATTTTTGGCATTTCCTTTTGTATGTGAGAAACATGACTCTTTGTTTCTAAAAGATCCTCGACAATGTCATTCACATTATGTTAGAGCCATATTGAGTAGCAATTAATACAATTAAATAGCTTGTCTAATATTATCTTGTATAAGCTTATGTGAGACTATATCATCGGAGGATTTACTATAAGATAGATTGACTAGATCTACAACTAGAGTACCATCATTTAAATTGGCTTTTGCAGCATTACCGAGAAGTAATGATCTCTTTGGAACTAACTTAGTTTGGGAAGGATTTTCTCTAGGTAGACAAGGTCTTATCATCTTGATTTCCAAGGGATCATGTTGAAATAAAGAGGAGCAACCATATTTACAATTAATGTGCTAAATATTATGTACATTCAAAGATGATTGGATGTTGTATAGTGGTGGATCTGTTAGATTCTAGGATTTCAAAGATATGGGCTTTAAGATTCATTCTTCTCTACCTATGCCTTTATAATCTATAATATTCATAGCCTATATGATCATTACTATGGTTGAATCTATTTGAACATCTAAATTCATAAGAGGGGGTCTCCAGGGATTGAGACCTTCCTAGTGAAGTAATTGATAGTGTTATATTCAGTGTGATAACCTTTTGGCTAGATGATGGTGTACTAAGCCTTATCATTTTCGAGGATACTTGTTTAATTTATTTACTCAAAGAGACATACTCTAGGTTCCATTCAGTTGGAAGGGTGATTTGTGAAAATTGAGGAGGGGGACTTAGGATATAGATATGTTTGGGTGGTCAAACATATTTTGGGGATTCAAGATATGCATGTTTGTTACAAACACAATATATCAAGTTCTCAAGAGTGAGGATATGTGTGTTACGAACACAATACATCAACTTCTATCTATTAGGAGAACCATCAAAATGGAAAATGGAGATAATTATGTCCAAAGTATAAAAGTTGTTGGATTGAGTATCATTCACACATGCAAATCCTCACCACAAAGAGGGTGGGTGAGGATATGCATGTGTGTGGGTGGTCAAACTACTTTTATATACTCACCCACCCTCCTAGGAATGAGGATTTGCATGTGAGTGTGATAATCAAATCTTTGATATCCATTTCTCATTTTAATAACCCTTTCAATAAATAAAATTTGATATGTTGTGTGTGTAACACATGTCCATCCTCTTACACATACATGCACATCTTCACCCTCTACCACCTATCATCACACAAATGTGGCGAGGAGAGGCATACACATACATGTAAATCCTTGTATGCAAACACACACATGTAGATCATGTAATTCCTCACAATTTGACTTTTAACACATTCTTGTGTATCTTGTTATTCTTTGGTTATTATATATTGAACTTGGTGAGATTAATATTTAACCATATTTATGAGAACATGTGGACCTACCTATGAATTTCACAATTTATGTTGTCAAGAATGACAATTATTTAATTTACATTTAGCATGTAAATTTAGGGAAGTTGTAGTATGTGGATATAAGTTCAATTTATATTGAAGATGGTAATTGATGCAACCAACATAATAGACAACCTTAATTTGTTTACATTAATTTCCAGTTATATAGTATTAAGAATATGAAAAAGGTTGGTTATGCATGATTATGTGTTTTGGTAAGTCAACCTATAGGTTAATGGATTAAGAGATAGCTAGAGAACTATAGCACTAAAGTAATATTGATGTCGTGGACATCAAGAGTTATAGTAAGCTATGAACCATTATTTCAAGATTTAATTATTAGTTCAAAACATTGATATGATATGTGGACAAGTGTGTGTTTCATAGGAAGCATTATTTCCCAAATTGGTTATTCAATGGCTTAGCTTTAGCAACAATAGTAGTGGTATAGTATAGTCACTGACAAGGTGTTAACCCTGGTTCTATCAAGAGAGGTGGAGGTAATGCACATTGTTTATCCTTTAAAACCTAGAGTTGTGGTAGGGTTGCATTAAGCCACAACCCCATAAGGATGTAGTGATGACAATTAATCAATTGACATTTCCAAGTAGCCTATATCTATAGTTAAGTCAATATAGTCGATGCTTCAATGTATCATAGTAGAGGAAAGAGTAAAATGTAGAAAATGGGGGTAGGTCAAGGAAGCAAGATGATTTGAAATTAGTTGAGAATGCTACTTAGGTACTATATGTCACTCTTATTCCCTTGTTCTCTACAACGTCTAGAATGTTTGCCTAATTCATTGTTTATAATCTTGGTGTGATGATCAGAGAGTACTAAATTATTGTGAATTTGTTAGTAAATATAATTGAATGATGTGTTTAGTTGATTTACTCTCTACATGATTGATTGTGAACATATCTAAACTATGCATTAGAGGCAGTGACTGTTTATCATTAATATATGTGCAAGATATGTATGTTAGTTATAAATTCATACCCTACAAGTATACTCCAATATTATTTCAAAACACATTAGTTATTAATTTATATTAATAATGAACTTATTCTTGACAGGTGAAATTAGAAATTATATTATATGCTTACAAAATATTGTACGACAAAAATTCATTCATGAACCATACACCATAAAATAATTAAAAATTAACATCTAATTAGGGTGAAAATTCAAATAAGTATTCATTCATGAACCATATACCATAAAATAATTAAAAATAGACATCTAAATAGGGTGAAAATTCAAATAAGTAAATGTGAGTAGGTGCATGTAGGACTACAAATTTGTAAATTATATTATTATTATTTTGACCTTCCTAGGAAGGAGTCTACCTAACCTTCTCTCAATACTAGGAAGGTGTTGGAAGAAAAGGGCAAGAGGAAAAAGGCAAAGTAGTGAGACATGTTTTTGGGGAAAACAACCAAAAAAGAAAACTAGCTTGAAACTATGTAACAAATATTGAGCTATTTCAAATATTTGGCATTGAACTAATGAGCTCTCTATAGTGAGACATGTTTTTGGGGAAAACAACCAAAAAAGAAAACTAGCTTGAAACTATGTAACAAATATTGAGCTATTTCAAATATTTGGCATTGAACTAATGAGCTCTCTATAATTTATAGGTGTGAATGGTTGAACAGTTTATTAATTGATTACATACTAGATGATTGATAGTTTTTCTTGTTGATGATTCCCTTGAGCAAGGTAGAGAGATAAGCTATTCTTGGTTGGTTAAGAGGATTAAATCCAATTTGTGCATCAAAGGAGGAGTTGGACTGCATAATTCAAATGGAAATTTGTGCATCGAAGGAGTTGGACTGCATAATTCAAACAGATTGAAAGATATTTCTATTTCCCCTCTTGTTAACATGAATTTCAAGATTTAGTATCTACTTCTTATATATATTCAAATTTATTTTTTTGTTAGATTTGCTACTATAGGTTATCCATAATAACTTCCTTAATGAGTTTGTTTTATGGCCTAATTTACAATACTAACATCATAATTAGAAACTTTTACATTTTAAACTTAATTCTTTAATTCTCTATTGTATAGAATTATTATGAGCATGAATAAATAATATAAAATATAAATTACAACACCATTAAAGAGATATGGGTAATGACACGATTTACAAATTCTTTGAATCTCTATTGCATAGAATTATTATGAGCATGAATAAATAATATAAAATATAAATGACAACACCATTAAAGAGAAATGGGCTATGACACATGTTACAGATCCTCATGCACGCACACAGATGTAGAGAGAATGGTGATATGCATGTGCATGATGTATTTTGTGTAACATACACACCATGAGGCCATGGATATATGCATGTGTTACACAAAATACATGTGTGAGTGCACAAACACATGTATATGTATTGTGTAACACGCACACACCCTGAGGGCATGGAGATATGCATGTGTTACACAAAATGCATGTGTGAGTGCACAAACACATGTATATCCTCACATCCCACATTTGCAACTGCATGTATGTGCACATGATGTATTTTGTGTGAGGATATGCATGTTTGTAGCCACACATGCAAATCCTCCCCATGTGGAGGTTGGAGGGTGCAAACATGCATTTGTGTGAGTTGGGGTGAGGGGCAAGTAACACATACAAAATAGATCATGTGTGTGTGCACAAACATGCAAATTCTCACCCCCCCAAGGGGTGAGGGATGAGTATTTGTGGTTACTCACACAATGTAGATCTTCACCTTGTGGAAGGAGACAAGTGAGGATATGCAAGCGTAAGTTTTTCTTTTGGGTTTTGTTGAGGGGGGTGGGGGCATGAAGATATGCATGTGTTATTCACAAAATACATCAACTTCTATCCACTGAGCCAGTCTCTTGTGGGGAAAACAGTGAGGATATGCATGTGTACTACATACACAATACATCAAGTTTTATCCATTAAAAGAACTATCAAAAGGGGAAATTTAGATATTTATATCAAAGTATGAAAAACACACCCACACAAATCCTCACCCTTGTCAGCATGGTTGGTGGGGTCAAAGGATATGCACGTGTGTTATACATACAACATATCAATTCTCATCCCTTAAGAGAATCATTAAAATGGGAATTGGAGATACTTATATCCAAACATGAAAGTAGTTTGATTGAGTATTGGCCAATGACACCCTACAAGAAGATTGTCCAACAAGAGTTCCGCTAATCTGATATAAATGTAGTTAATTTATATTATGAGTTGTCACTAATAGGGCTAATCATTGCCATGGGCAATGTGGAAAATTCAGTATATTTCTCCGCATTCATAAATGACATTAGAATTCTCCACATTCATAAATGACGTCCCTAGTATATTTCTCCACATTCATAAATGACATCCCTAATAAATTCAATGGCATAAACTATGCATCATTTACTGGAGTTTGAACCAAATACATACTAAAAATTAGTTAACATTAATAACCATCGATTAAGCTAACCCTAACCCTTCAAATTTGAGTAGCCATATTAAGTATTTTAATAAGATTAAAAATAATAAAGTTACCCAAACAGCCCAAATACTCTTAGATGAATGTAGCTAAAAACCTAGCACAGCGGCCTAACTCACTGCTGGTGAATGCTGATAATTATAGCTTGCTGCTTGAGCCCAGGGGTTCATGCCCAGTGTCTAGTAATCGGACTGATGCTTTCAGTAGAAGCACACCAGTGGCCCGATCAGGTTAAATATAACCAAATCAATAACCAATAATTGCAGAAAATTAAAATAAAGTTTCCCAGTAATTGAAATAAGTATAACCAATAATTGTAGGAAATTAAACCTATAACCCGTAATTAAATCGAACTTGTAACTAGTAAATTTCTATTTCATAGGATTACATGCCTTAACCTGTAATTGTATTTCTTTGGGTGTAACCAGTAATGCATGGCATGTTCATTTGACAAAACTGTTAAAGTATTTCTTTGGGTGTAACCAGTAATGAATGGCAATCGAAGATGGCCGCACTAGAAGTTTAGCAGGCCACTACTACCCAGCAAAGGAGACCACCAATACGAGCAGAAAGTGAACTATAATGGCAGATGCATGGAAGGGCTGACGCACATATCAAAAGAATTTTGAAAATATACTTAGCATCTTAGATCCTAGCCAATCTTATGGGATCACAACTTTGGAGTGATGAAGAAAATTCTTAGCATCTTAGACCCTAGCCACACTTTTAGCATTATCATTAAAAGAAACTTACATTTTCATTTGGAACCCCATTTCCAATAGAGGGACACCTATTAGCAAGTTGAAGGGAAAAATGTTAAGAGAACCTTTCATTTTCATTTGGAACCCCATTTTCAATAGAGGGGGCACCTATCAGCAAGTTGAAGGGAAAAATGTTAAAAGAACTAGAAACACTATTACAAGATCAACTTGCCATGTGTGAAACCATGCACAGTTTTGCTTTTGACTGATGAATGCTGGGTACCTTACTCAACTGAAGCTGTTGGAATCCAAATAACCTTTTCCAGCTATAATTAGAAGTGCGCATATATGTTTCAAACAGTCTTAGCAAAAGACTTAATGGCTTGACGATCTGCTCCTTCTGTTGGCTCGTCACAAGATTTACAGATTATTGTACCCAAACATTTTTATTTTCTCCTGTTCTCCGATTATTTTGAATCTTGTTTTCGTGAGTCTTATGATTGAGCATGTAATTCAATGTCAAAGCAGACAAATCACCAAACCCATCTCAGGTTCCATCCCTGTTAACAGTAAGGACACTCTCGATATTCTTGCAGAGGGTATCGTTTAGATCCCATGGTCGGAAATCGTAGTGAAATACCACCCTAGCTACCATTAGATTTGGTGCTTAGCCTCCTCCTTTTGGGTAGGCTAACTATTATTTGGATTTTATGTTAGCCTTGATAATATTGACCAAGTGCTGCCAGGTGAATCACAGTAGATTTTGTGCTGGGCTTGATATATTGGCTAAGCTACTCCCATTTAGACTCTACACCTGGGATCTTAGTACTTTATACTGGATTGTTGCTAAACAAGGTGATGCCTTCAGGATAATTTGATATGTTTGATGCCTTCAGGATAATTTGATATGTTTGAACTAGCATTTTTTTCATCTTCAATTCACAAGATACAGAAACCTTTCACCCAAAAAATAATATAAAAACTAAAACAGACTTCTCCAATCTATAAAGTGGGGCAGCTTCTTCTTACTCATATTACCTAAATAGTCCAGACATATATAAAAGGAAGATATACAGAAAAATTTAATAGAACTAAAATCACATCTATTAGAGTAGCACTGGAAAAATATAAGGGATTTAACGCAAAATATATTATATCGTTTTAATAGGCAAGAAATGAACCAGTCACATATTCAATTATACACTTAACAGTTGTTACAAAGGCTCCTCTAACGTTCAAACAACTCCAAACATTCATAATTAATGTCCTAACATGAGCAGCATTGCAATTAGTTTATTTTCCAGCAACAAGATAAAAGAACCCATAACAAGTCTTAACATAAATAACAGCCAAAATACTAAATTTCCATAGCTTTAAATACAAAGAAACAAGAAGAAAATATATGAATATAGATATGCTATGTCCAACCAGCATTTTATATGCAATATGGATGATATAGATAAGGTTCTGCTAAGATGATAGCTATGCAATATGTAGCATATAGACAAGGTTCTACTAACTTGATAGTTTTGAAAACAGAAAGTAAATAGTTCGATCACGGTGGCACGAATCCTTCATTCATGTGCACAGGGGCATTATGGTATTCTTCGAGGAATCGTAAAGAGGAACCCCATCTTCCACAACAATATCAGCATGTTCCTCTTCTTCTACTTGCACCTCCTCAGTAACTGCTGCTTCTAAAATATAAGCTTTAACTTCTTCAAATCTTTCCTCTGACAAGGAGGCTTCAGCAAGTAATTTCCATGCATAGTCCTCAGAAGCCCTGTCAAAGTCTTGCCTCCACTTCAAAGCCATGTGGCCACTGATTTCCCACGCACCAGGATAAACTTGAGTGTCTAATATCTCTTGGTTCACTTCTCCCAAAGCTTGTTTCTCTGCATAGCACTGGTTACAGGAACAGCAGAGGGTTTTCAGAAATATATTAAGAAATTCTAAACTTCACAAAAAGGAACAATAATGTCTCAACAATATCATCAATCTACTACGCTACTTGAGGAAGCAACCAAAATTGGAACTATGTTAATATGTTACTGTTTTGGACCTGAGGAAACAGAAAAACTCTTTTGCCGCAATCTCCAATGAGCACGTTGTATGGTATGTTGTTATCTTGTAGACGGATGCAGGAGCTGCCAACGGCATTACAGAGATCTTCTAAAGTATTACCCCCTTCAAAAACTAGGCCTCTAACAGGGTAGTTGCAGAGTTCAAATATCTTGACCCCAGTTTTCTCAGACTTCCATGGTACTCTTTTCGTTGGTGCTTTTTCAACAGTGAAAGGATGAGCCAAGTAATAAGCCTGCCACAATGTTCGATTCATCATGCCAAATTGCAAAATTTTCAGACATCTCTACAGACCGAAAAAACTATCGGAGCCAATGGACTGAACAGTGAAAAGTTAAAAAAATGTCTTCTTTAACCTCTTCTTGTTATTTTTCAAAAGGTGAATAAAACAGTTTTATAGACGAGTCAAATTTTGTAACCGTGATAGTACCTGGAAGTGCAGATGGTTTATAGATGCAAATGCTCCCAGGCTATTGTAGCCAAGGCGAAAAGATGGGTTGCCAGCCTCCACAGCCAAATGCAGAGCTAACAGCAAGCTATCATGATCGATGCGTTGGGGTAAGCAGTCCAACACTCTTGGCACGAGAAGCACATGCCCATATTCAACTGGACTCACCTGCAGTTGAATAAAGATGATCGATGAACATCATCTTTCAACATAAAAACACTTCAAACACTACATTGATAGTTACCATCATCGTTAATTTCACTTACATTGATAGCAATCACGTTTGGACTGTCCAAGACAGGGGCCTTTTCGAAGTACTGAACTTTCCCTTCCTCATTTTCTTCAAAACGGAAGAGCACCTCTTCCTGCCCTACTTTAGTGAAGTTGAATTTACAGGGATCAAAGTCCTGCAGCACCTTGTCCACTCGAAATTCAGTGGGACGTTTCTTAAGATGGCGCCCTTCATTCAGCTGAGCAATGAAGCCATAATTACCAGGGATGACCTACAACCATTTCCACACAACATTTGGGGATTTAATCCATATCAAAACCTCACCTAATAAAAATCACCCCTAAAGCCATACCCAAATTGGAACAGTTGAACATACCTCAACGACAGAATCAGTTGTTAAAAAAAGGATATACTACAAAGAGTATTCTTCAAACAACTGATAATTGGAAAATGGTTTTGACATAATTCCAACCTTGGTTTCAGAATTAGTAACAGTATTGCGGAACAAACCCCTCTGCATCCTTTCCTCCCACTGCCAACTCACCATTGGAAAGATGTCAGCATTGGTATATGTTTCTTAAATGCAAATATCCTTAAAATGGTATTTCGCCACCTCACAAAACCAGAAAAAGGAAATGATTCTCACCAGCCCAAGAAGCAGACTGTCAAGGGAAGGAACATCTGTCAATTTAACATCATTATCTACGTGTTTCTCTCCAACAATGGTGTGCCTTCTCTTGAAGGTATACAAAGGCAACATCGAGCCTGAAATCAAATACAAGCATCAGAATTAATCCTCAGAAGTGGTAGTTATATTATCGTGGAAGAAAATCCCCAATAAGAGATATGTCACTGTGATTTTAATTGCATTTAGGAACACATTACAAAAACAACAATCTCAAGAAAAATGGCCCTTTGTGACATTGAAATCACCAAGATTCAAAATTTAAAACCACAAAGGTTCAAAATTAAGCCAAACTGAGCGTTTAGAGGGCAAGGTCTGAAAAGGAAAAGAAGAAAAAGCCTAATCGATTCAAATCCAAAATTCCCCCCAAAAAAAAAACAACGAAACAACAATCCAAGTGTACCAAAAAGATTTACAGAGAACAAGAACCATCCTCTAACTTGATTAATGAAACATGCAAATTAACATTCAAACCTGATTCTCAAACCAAAACTAACCGACCAGATGTTGGAATCCAACACCTGTAGAATTAGCAGCCCGACATACAATGAAACAAACACAATCCTTTATGGATGTTGAATCTTAAAAATATGTATGGGATCGTTATCTCAGTTTTTTGAACAAGAGGGAAACTGAAAGTACTAACTGACAGTTCACTGAATAAGTGTGGAACTAAACCACAATCACAGAAATTGCCCCTGTAAACATCGCAATCGAGCACTAAAAGCTGAAGCAGATATTGTCCCATTCTTGATTGAGATCAAATTAAACCAGAATAACATGGCATATAATGTAAAGAGAAAGTCAAACAAATTAAAACGCCCATATAGGAATTTAACCAGACTTGCTCAGTAACCAATCCAGCACAACCTCTGGACTAAAGACAGGATCAAAACACCACTACCAATAAGACCTAACATAATTACAGGAGAAATTTAATTAACATAATTAAAAAGCTGATCAAAAACCACTATCGATGAGACCAAACATAAGTAGTAAACTAGATGTACCTAATAAAAGCCACCAACTTCAAAATCAGCATATCAATGAACACAAACAAGAGATCTGACTTTCCAAAAAGATAAGGTTGTCATTCATTGAGGACTCTCATGGTTAACAGTCAAATGAATGAGCACCTTATTATGAATCAAAATGAACAGTAACCTTTTGTTAAGAATGCAAACCTAATAAACTTAAACACTTGATATTCAAAATTTGAAATTGAAAATCTGAGATGTCAAATTAAGTTTATATATATATATATGTATGATGCACAATAAACCAAACATTCAAACAATATTAATAACAGCCAATTAAATTAACCTGGTTATCAAATATTTACTGTAAAACTAACAATCATAAACAACTATGCTATGATAAACACAAAGCACCTTCCACATACATCACGTAACAGTGGAAAGTACCACCAAAACAGTAACATCAAAGAAACAACACTAACACCCCCAATACCAAAATTTAAGCCTAAAGACACAAAACTAAAACCCCATCTAGACCGAATTAAAAGGGGAAATTTGAATAGCCTGAAGAGAGAGAGAATTCTACCTGGAACACAGCACTGGCCTAAACAGTTACGGCCGCAGCCCAGCCCTTCAGAACCCTCCTGGTAGTTAGATAGAGTAGTGGGGCATCTTTTTATGGTCAACATGGTTGTTAACAAATAATATGAGCAATTGATGGACGCCTAACTACCTCTCCCTCTCCCAAACTTCTTCGCTCAGAAGAAATGGATAGGAGAGGCAGAAAAGGGCAAGCTGACGACCACCTCCTGCAAGAAACTCGAGATCAGATGGGCTGCCCCCTTCCGAGGGCAAAGCTCCTCTTCCGCTGTGCGGCGACGTAGTCCTCTCTAGTGCACCAACAGCGTTCCTACGGCGCAGAAACCTCCTCCATCTGCTGTCATGGAGATGGAACATAACAACCACAAGTTAAAGATAATTCACAGGATATGACACAGAAGCTGCCAACTGTGCAAGTATCATGGGGATCAGAATATGGCAAATAAGTGAATAACATCCACAAGTCAGAAACACAACTTGGTTGATTATTAATGCAGGAGTGTTTATAGTTACCATGATAGTTCAAATCACAAGGATAAGACACTGATACATAACAACTACAAGTCAGAGACACAATTACAGTAGCTTGTGTCTTTTCTCATAAACTTCCAAGACATGTCACTTCAAGATCTTCAAGTGAAGTTCCATAGGAGTAGGGTGATGTGTTGACAATCAAACTTAGTTCATTGTAGTAAATTTCGCTAAATTGCAGCGTACTGCAATGGACATTCCAGTATATTCAGTCTTTTTTTTTTTTAAAGCAAAAGCTATCCCATTTTTACCGGGAACAAGATCGAAACTTCTATGTTATGTAGTTTCAAAGGTTTCAGGTAAAATCCATATTAGAATGCACTGAAACTCATTATTGTGTAAATTGTCACCAATTTTGGACTTCACCTCAACTCAAACAAACAACATTACAGTGGGTTCTTTTGCCATGAAAGGTGAAAAGCATGGAGATGAGCTACGTAATAACAAGTCACAGACATTACGACATCATTACAGCTGTTCAAAACTTTCCTGTTCCATCTCCATGACAGCAGAAGGAGGAGGTTTCTGCGCCGTAGGAACGCTGTTGGTGCACTAGAGAGGACTACGTCGCCGCACGGCGGAATAGGAGCTTTGCCCTCGTAAGGCGGAAGCCCATCTGATCTCCAGTTTCTTGCAGGAGGCGGTCGTCAGCTCGCCCTTTTCTGCCTCGCCCATCCATTTCTTGTGAGCGAAGAAGTTTGGGAGAGGCAAAGATAGTTAGGCGTCCATCAATTGCTCATATTATTTGTTAACAACCATGTTGACAATAAAAAGATGCCCCACTATTCCGTCTAACTACCAGGAGGGTTCTGAAGCGCTGGGCTGCGGCCGTAACTGTTTAGGCCAGTCCTGTGTTCCTGGTAGAATTCTCTCTCTCTTCAGGCTTTTCAAATTTTCCCTTTTAATTCGGTCTAGATGGGGTTTTAGTTTTGTGTCTCTAGGCTTAAATTTTGGTATTTGGGGTGGTGGTTTTGTTTCTTTGATGTTACAGTTTTGGTGGTAGTTTTAACATGATATATATATAGTTTTATAAATTATAAAACAATATTATTATTTTATTTATTAGTTTATAAATTATAAACCATATTTTTTGTTATTATATAGTTTTATAAATTATAAAACAATATTATTGTTATTATAGATTTTGTATTTTAAAAAGTTATAATATTAGATGGTAAATTTTGATAGGCATCAATCTATAATAAGCCTCAAACATTTATTACACAATACATCTCACATTTATATTTATTTTATATGATATTTGTTTATGACTTTTTTGATATTACTATGAGCATGAATAAAATTACTATGAACATGAATCTCTATTGCATAGAATTATTATGAACATGAATAAATGATATAAAATATAAATTACAACACCATTAAAGAGATATGGGCTATGACACTTGTTACATATCTTCGTGCACGCACAGAGGTAGAGAGAATGGTGATATGCATGTGCATGATGTATTTTGTGTAACACACACCCTAAGGGCATGGAGATATGCATGTGTTACACAAAATACATGTGTGAGTGCACAAACACATGTATATGTATTTTGTGTAACACACACATCCTGAGAGCATGGAGATATGCATGTGTTACACAAAATACATGTGTGAGTGCACAAACACATATATATCCTCACATATATATGCAAGTGCATGTATGTGCACATGATGTATTTTGTGTGAGGATATGCATGTTTGTGGCCACACACACATGCAAAGCCTCCCCATGTGGAGGTTGGAGGGTGCAAACATGCATTTGTGTGAGTTGGGGTGAGGGGCATGTGACACAAACAAAATAGATCATGTGTGTTTGCACAAACATGCAAATCCTCAACCCCCTAGGGGTGAGGGATGAGTATATGTGGCTACGCACACAATGTAGATCTTCACCTTGTGGAAGGAGACAAGTGAGGATATGCAAGCGTAAGTTTTCCTTTTGAGTTTTGTTGAAGGAGGGCAGGGGCATGAAGATATGCATGTATGTTATTCACAAAATACATCAACTTCTATCCATTGAGACAATCTTTTATGGGGAAAACAAGGAGTGAGGATATGTATGTGTGCTACACACAATACATCAAGTTCTATCTATTAAAAGAACTATCAAAAAGGGAAATTTAGATATTTATATGCTACCATAAAAAACACAACCACACAAATCTTCACCCTTGTCAGCATGGTTGGTGGGGCCAGAGGATATGAACGTGTGTTATACATACAACATATCAATTCTTATCCATTAAGAGAATCATTAAAATGGCAATTGGAGATATTCCAAATATAAAAGTAGTTTGATTGAGTATTGGCCAATAACATGGACAATGTGGAAAATTCAGTATATTTTTCCACATTCATAAATGACATTCCTAATAAATTCAATGGCATAAACTATACATCATTTACTGGAATTAGAATCAAATACCTAGTAAGAATTAGTTAACATTAATAACCATCGATTAAGCTAACCCTTCAAACTTGACAAACCATATTAATTGTTTTAATAAGATTAAACATAATAAAGTTACCCAAACAGCCCAAATACTCTTATATGAATGTAGCTAAAATCCTAGCACAGCGGCCTAACTCACTGCTGGTGAATGCTGATAATTATAGCTTGCTGCTTGAGCCCAGGGGTTCATGCCCAGTGTCTAGTAATCGGATTGATGCTTTCAGTAGAAGCACACCAGTGGCCCGATCAGGTTAGATATAACCAAATCAATAACCGATAATTGCAGAAAATTAAAATAAAGTTTACCAGTAATTAAAATAAGTATAACCAATAATTGTAGGAAATTAAACCTATAACCCGTAATTAAATCGACCTTGTAACTAGTAAATTTCTATTTCATAGGATTACATGCCTTAACCTGTAATTGAAATTCTTTGGGTGTAACCAGTAATGCATGGCATGTTCATTTGACAAAACCGTTGAGTATTTCTTTGGGTGTAACCAGTAATGAATGGCAATCGAAGATGGCCGCACTAGAAGTTTAGCAGGCCACTACTACCCAACGAAGGAGACCACCATTACGAGCAGAAAGTGAACTAATGGCAGATGCATGGAAGGGCTGACACACATATCAAAAGAATTTTGAAAATATTTTTAGCATCTTAGATCCTAGCCAATCTTATGTGATGACAACTTTGGAGTGATGAAGAAAATTCTTAGCATCTTAGATCGTAGCCACACGTTTAGCATTGTCATTAAAAGAAACTTTCATTTTCATTTGGAACCCCATTTCGAATAAAGGGACACCTATCAGCAAGTTGAAGGGAAAAATGTTAAAAGAACCTTTCATTTTCATTTGGAACCCCATTTCCAATAGAGGGGCACCTATCAGCAAGTTGAAAGGAAAAATGTTAAAAGAACTAGAAACACTAGTACAAGATCAACTTGTCATGTGTGAAACCATGCACAGTTTTGCCTTTGACTGATGAATGCTGGGTACCTTACTCAACTGAAGCTGTTGGAATCCAAATAACCTTATCCAGCTATGATTAGAAGTGTGCATATATGTTTCAAACAGTCTTAGCAAAAGACTTAATGGCTTGAAGATCTGCTCCTTCTGTTGGCTCGTCACAAGATTTACAGATTATTGTACCCAAACATTTTTATTTTCTCCTGTTCTCCGATTATTTTGATCTTGTTTTCGTGAGTCTTATGATTGAGCATGTAATTCAATGTCAAAGCAGACAAATCACCAATCCTATCTCAGGTTCCATCCCTGTTAACAGTATGGACACTCTTGATATTCTTGCAGAGGGTTTCGTTTAGATCCCGTGGTTGGAAATCGTAGTGAAATACCACCCTAGCTACCATTAGATTTGGTGCCTAGCCTCCTACTTTTGGCTAGGCTAACTATTATTTGGATTTTATGTTAGCCTAGATAATATTGACCAAGTGCTGCCAGGTGAATCACAGTGGATTTTGTTCTGGGCTTTTGGCTAAGCTACTCCCATTTAGACTCTACACCTGGGATCTTAGTACTTTATACTAGATTGTTGCCAAACCAGGTGATGCCTTAAGGATAATTTGATATGTTTGAACTAGCATTTTTTTTATCTTCAATTCACAAGATACAGAAACCTTTCACCCAAAAAATAAAATAAAAACTAAAACAGACTTCTCCAATCTATAAAGTGGGGCAGCTTCTTCTTACTCTAGATTCCTCATATTACTTAAAGAGTCCAGACATATATAAAAGGAAGATATACAGAAAAAATTAATAGAACTAAAATCACATCTATTAGAGTAGCACTGGAAAATATAAGGGATTTAACGCAAAATATATGATATCGTTTTAATAGGCAAAAAATGAATGTAGGTTTGAGCAGTTAATAAAACAAAAAACAAATTGGAAATTGAATATTACAACACAAATAATAACTCAGGATTTACGTGATAAAACCCTGACAGAGTGTCAAGGCAACATCCACGTGGCAAGGGATTGGAATCTCTATTCAATCAATAAATGACTCCTTACAATAGTTCGGGCATTCATCAGTTTTATATGAGCCTCCTCAATTACATAACCGATGTTTCGGTATAAAACTAACTTGTTAATAACTAATACATTTTACCCAAATTTACATAATTAGTTGTCAATTTCCAACAAACTCCACCTTGACAACATTTTTCCTAATCCCTTGCCCATGCCCATTCATCATCTTTTCTGCAAGCCAAGAGAAGCTAAACACCATCGCAACTTCTCTACTGTAACTGGCTTAGTGAATATGTCTGCACAATTTTCTCACATATGGACTTTTTGAAGAGCTATTTTTCCGCCATCGATCACATGTCTCAGAAAATGATACCCTACATCAATGTGCTTGGTTCTGCTGTGATAAGCAGGATTTGTAGCCAAGTGAATAGCACTTTGACTGTCACAAAGTACATTCACTTTCTCCTGCGTCCTTCCAATCTCATCAAGTAGACCCTTTAACCAGATTGCTTCTTTACTGGCATTTGAAGCAACTATATATTCTGCTTCGGTAATGGATAACGCAACTGTTTCTTGAAGCTTTGACATCCAACTAGATTCTCCACCTGCAAGAGTAAAGACATAACCTATAGTAGATCTTCTTTTGTCCAAATCACCTGCATAATCAGCATCTACATATTCACAAAATGATCCTTCACTACCATTAAACATGATGCAACGGTCACTTGTGCCTCTTAAATATCGAAGCACCCATTTCACTGCTCGCCAATGTTCTTCACCTGGATTTGCCATGAACCTGTTAACAACTCCAACTGCATGTGAAATGTCAAGTCTTGTAGATACCATCGCATACATTAATTTGCCTACAGCATTTGCATATGGTACATGAGACATATACTGCTTTTCTTCATCAGTGCTAGGACTCAAAACCGAATAAAGCTTAAAATTGGAAGCTAATGGAACATTAACAGGTTTCACATTGTTCATACAAAACTTTTCAAGTATTTTCTCCACATACTTCCGCTGTGATAACCAAAGCTTACCATTTTTCCTGTCTCTGTGTATCTCCATGCCCAAGATATTTTTAGCTGCTCCAAGATCCTTCATATCAAACGTCCTAGAAAGCTGAGCCTTTAACCTGTTGATCTCATCCATGCTTTTGCTTGCAATAAGCATATCGTCAACATACAAAGCTAAGATAATAGTCATTGAAACTCTTGAAGTATACACAATGATCATACTCACTTCTTATAAAGTTCTAGCTCACCATGAAGGAGTCAAACTTCTTGTACCATTGTCTAGGAGACTGCCTTAGACCATACAATGATTTCCTGAGCTTGCAAACTAATCTTCTGCTGCGACCTTGT
Source organism: Pinus taeda (assembly GCA_000404065.3). Classification (NCBI taxonomy): domain Eukaryota; kingdom Viridiplantae; phylum Streptophyta; class Pinopsida; order Pinales; family Pinaceae; genus Pinus; species Pinus taeda. Next base: position 11,415 of record APFE031276633.1, on the reverse strand, counting down.
ACAAAACCTTCTAGTTGTTCCATATATAACTCTTCATTCAAATCACCATGTAGAAAAGTTGTTTTAACATTTAACTGTTCTAACTCCAGGTTAAGTAATGCAGTTAGTGCCAACATAGTACGAATAGAAACAAGTTTTACAACTGGTGAAAAAATCTCATGAAAGTCAATACCTTCAACCGGAGAATACCCTTTTGCTACCAGTCTCGCCTTATACCTTTCGATACTTCCATCAACTTTCCGTTTCAATTTGAAGACCCATTTGCATCCAACAACACTTCTCCCTTCAGGAAGTTCTACAAGATCCTAGGTATTATTCTTGGCTAAGGAATCCATTTCTTCTTCCATAGCCGTTTTCCATTTTTCGCTATTTGTATCATCTATTGCTTCCTGATAACAAGAAGGTTCCCCATCTTCAGTAATCAAAGCAAAAGATGAAGCGGAATCTTCACACCTTTTGGGAGTTTTTCTTTCCCTTGTAGACCTTCTTAGAGTGACTGGTTGCTGAACTGTTTCAGAAACTTCAACAGCTTCCTTTGTATCTTCAACACCTTTTTCTCCAGAAGTTTCTTCTTCCCTTTGACTATCACCAAAAAATCTAACCTCCAATTGAACTTGTTGATTTGGCGATACTTGTTCCTGTTCAATTCTTTCAACATTTGATTTTAAAAAAGAAGATTCATCAAATGTTACATTTCTACTAATGACTATCTTCCGCAATGTAGGATCCCACAACCTGTATCCTTTCACTGCATAGTCATACCCAACAAAGACATAACATTTCGATTTT
>APFE031276632.1:4284-15116 GCA_000404065.3 Pinus taeda | reverse complement strand
AACCAAAAGGACAAGGTATGAACTCTAGTATGCCATTTAATCGTTGGAACAATTATTCTGCTTTTGGCCAAACAAATTACCCTCCCTTCAACCAAATGCAATATCCGTTCTTTAATTTCCCACCCATGCAGCAAATGCAAAACCCTCCCTTTGTTGATCTTTCAATGTGGACTCCTTGGCCTCCCCAACAACCATCTTCTTTCAACCCCTGGAATCCAAATTGGAGAAGTCAACAACTCCTGTATCCAAATCAAATGCCTCAACTCCAACAAACACTCCCTCTGCCATCAAATGCCCAGCCAAATAACCAGATGAGACCCCAGCTGCCTGTGCAACCAAATCCTAACCCCAATAATAAAGTTGTGCAAGTCATTGATATTCAGGATCAGTCTATATTTCCTACTACGCAATGCAATGATATTCATTTGAGATCTAGGAAAAGAGTAGGGCCTATTATTGATGATATAACTTCTTCTGATTCAGATAAAAACGAAACTGAGAAACATAAAGTAGCACAATCACCTCCTAACAAGAATGTTGAAATAACAGAACCTCCATTCCCCGAGCGTTTGGTTTTAACCAAAACAGCTGAAACACCTGCTTTTAATTTTCTAGGGGAATTACAAAATTTGTATATTAAAATTCCACTTTTACAAGCATTAAGAGATGTACCAATCTATGCCAGAACATTAAGGGATATTTGTGTTAAGAAACCTGGTAGGAGAACCAAGGACCCCCTTACAGTACATGTGATGGGAGACCTGTCTGCATTAATGTCCGGAAAAGCTCCCCCTGTCAAATATGGTGATCCCGACCATCCTACTGTTACGGTTCAGATTGGTAAAACAATGATTCCCCAAGTACTGGTAGACTTAGGTGCTGCAATTAATATAATGACTCTTGAAACCTCACAATTGTTACAGCTGAATAACACAATCAGAGATACACCCACCATTTTAGAGTTAGCTGACCGTTCCACAATTAAACCTGAAGGAATTGTTGAAGATCTACTTATTTCAGTTGAATCCTGGAAATACCCAGCTGATTTTGTGGTATTGCAGACTAAAACAAAGCTGGAGGGACATCCCTTAATTCTAGGAAGGCCTTGGCTGGCCATAGCTGAAGCTTTTATTAGCTGCAGATCTGGTTCAATGACAATTTCAAATGGTTATGAAACAAAACAGCTCACTCTTTATCCGCAGGCCACTCCGGTAGTTAATAATGAAGATTCTATATGGATGGATTATGATGATAATGCTGTTCAACCTATTCTAACCATAGGACAAGCTTTGACTCTTAAAGACAATACAGAGGATGAGATAATCAATAATTTCATTTGTGAACCTTCTTCTGTCATTGCTGAAACACACAATCAATTAACTGCAATTTTTGAAACTGATGCGCAAGAAAACATTGAATCTGAAAATTCATCCCAGAGTCTAACCACAATTTCATCTAAAAGCATAACAGTTGAAATTGAGCCCGGCAAGACATTAAACATAAATCCTGACCTAACAGATGTTCAAAAGCAGCAATTAATGAAGTTATTGCATGAATATAAGGAGGCATTTGCATGGGATTACACGGATATGAAAGGTATTTCTTCTGAATTATGCACTCATCGAATTTACATTAAAGAAGGGTGCCGACCTGTTTGTCAACCCCAAAGACGAATGAACCCCAATTTACGAGAAATTGTTAAGGAAGAACTTCAAAAGTTGCTTAATGCAGGATTTATATACCCCATATCCGACAGTGAATGGGTTTCCCCTTTAGTAATTGTCCCTAAGAAAAACGGGAAATGGAGAGTATGTGTTGACTACAGAGCTTTAAACAAAGCCACCCAAAAGGACCACTTTCCTTTACCCTTCATTGATCAGGTGTTGGACAGTCTGGCAGGGAAGAAATTCTTTTCTTTCCTGGATGGATTCAGTGGGTATAATCAGATAAGAATTGCACCCCAAGACCAAGATAAGACCACATTCACCAGCCCCTGGGGAACTTTTGCCTATAGAGTTCTTCCATTCGGGCTATGTAATGCGCCAGCAACTTTTCAAAGAGCTGTTATAGGAATCTTTTCTGATATGCTGAATGATTCTATGGAAATATTTATGGATGATTTTACCCCTTATGGTGTGTCTTTTGAAGAGGCACTGCAAAATCTTGAGAAAGTACTTAAGAGATGTATACAAGCTCACCTCTCCCTTAGTACTGAAAAATGTCATATGATGATGAGCGAAGGAATAGTACTTGGACATTTTATTTCATCTCAAGGTATTCAGGTAGATCCATCTAAAATAGTGGTCATTCTGAATCTTTCTGTTCCTAAAACTCAAACTGATGTGAGAAGCTTTCTAGGGCATGCTGGATACTACAGAAGATTTATTAAAGATTTCTCTAAAATAGCTTCTCCATTATTTGTCTTGCTTATGAAAAATGCTGAATTTAAGTGGACTAATTCTTGTCAGAAAGCTTTTGAAGAACTCAAGCATAAGTTGTCTACTGCCCCTATTCTGAGGGGGCCTGATTGGAACCTCCCCTTTCACATATCTTCTGATTCTTCTGACATTGCAATTGGAGCGGTTTTGGGACAAGAGGAAAATCATCTTCCTTATGCTATATACTTTATCAGTAAGAACATTACCCCTGCCGAGCTTAACTATACAGTTACCGAGAAAGAATTTCTTGCAGTAGTCTATGCCATTAATAAATTCCGACACTATATTACTGGATATTCTACTTTTGTGCACACTGATCATTCAGCTATTAAATATTTAATGAACAAATCCGTCACAAATGCTAGAGTTACCAGATGGCTATTACTGTTGCAGGAATTTGACATCACAATTGTAGATCGGCCTGGTAAAGAAAATGTGGTGGCTGATTTTCTCTCCCGGTTAAAAACTGACAATGATATTCCAGTAGATGATTCTTTTCCTGACGAATATTTGTTTGCAGTCTCTGCTCACTCCCCATGGTACGCAGATATTGCTAATTATTTGGTTGCAGGAAAATTACCATCACACCTGTCATACAGAGAAAAGAGAAGAATTGTTCAACAAAGTGCCAGGTATAGCTGGATAAGCGGGTGTCTTTTCTATACTGGGCTTGATCAGGAGATCCGAAGATGCATCAGAGAAGATGAAGTGTATGACATATTGAAAGCCTGTCATGATGACCCTTGTGGAGGGCATTTCGCTGATAAGAGAACAGCACACAAAATTCTGAGGATGGGTTACTATTGGCCCTCATTATTTAAAGACGCAAAGAAATATGTAAGGGCCTGTGACAGCTGCCAAAGAATGGGTCAACCCAATCATAGAGATCAAATGCCATTAAACCCCCAGGTAATTTCTGAACCATTTGAGAGATGGGCTTTGGATTTCATAGGACCCATTAACCCCCCATCTAATCAAAGAACTTATATATTAGTCTGTACAGACTATATGACTAAATGGGTGGAGGCCAAAGCACTTATTAGAGCCAATGAAGAGGCTGTCCTAGCTTTCTTATTTGAAGAGATTTTCACTAGATTTGGAACCCCTAGAGAGCTAGTTACTGACGGAGGACCTCCATTTAATTCTCATGGTTTTAAATCTACCCTTCACAAATATCACATTCAACATAGAATGACTACACCATACCACCCCCAGGCCAATGGGCAGGTGGAAAGCACAAATAAAGTTTTAGAAGCCATTCTAACTAAGACTGTGAAGGATAATCGGAAGGATTGGTCCCAAAGGCTCCCTGAGGCATTATGGGCTTACAGAACTACTTGGAGGAATACTACAGGTTTTTCTCCCTATGAATTGGTTTATGGCAAAAATGCTATTTTTCCTGTGGAATTCGAGATTAAAACTCTAAGAACTGCTTTAGCTGTTAATCTTGATTTGACTGATGTGCAGACAGCTAGGTTGCAGCAGCTTTTGGAGTTGGATGAAAAAAGATTAGATGCCATCCATCAAACAAACATGATACAGCAACAAAGGATGAAATGGCATGACAAAATCATCAAACACAAGCAATTTCAAAAAGGTAATTGGGCCTTACTGTATGACTCTCGGTTTGAAAACTTTCAGGGTAAGCTTCGTACACGGTGGCTTGGACCATATGAAGTAGATGATGTTTTCCCAAATGGAACGGTAAGACTTTTAACAATTGATGATGCTAAAACACCTCTGCTAGTCAATGGCCATAGGCTCCGTCTATATCAACGCCCTGTTTCTAAAGAAGATTTTAAAACTGCCTGCATGACTGATATTCATTATCTTTTTCTGGGGGAATCTTCTGCCCCTCACAACATTTAACTCTCTGCACTATATTTTTAATAATAGATTAAATATAGCACTAATAATCCCTGTCAAGGATTGGTATATTGTAATTGAGTTTTGCAGATTCTGGAAAAGGCTCATTAAGGAGGACACATTCATCATAAGAAGACCTGAAGTCTCAAACACAGAAGCTGTTTCCATCAATATCCCTTCATTATGTCCATTATTCCATTATTCCCATTCCCACCATCCCTGAAATATTTTTCTTCAGTTAGTATTTCCCACTCCCTACTACTGAAATTACCCCCTATCAAATATTTTCCCCCCATTGGTTACGGACCTAAGTCATTTATACCATATCTCTGATTTTTTTTCCCATTGCTGAAACACCTGTTTCAGCAACGTATCGTTCATTTTTCCCGTTGCTGAAACACCTGTTTCAGCAACGTATCATTCATTTTCCCCGTTGCTGAAACACCTGTTTCAGCAACGTATCGCTCAGTTTTTTTTCCCGTTGCTAAAACGCCAGTTCAGCAACTAGTTATCATCAAAACATTATTTCTCTCCGCCATTTTATAAGCTTTTTGGTTCTCCACGACTATACTTCAGATCTTTTATGTGAAAAATTATTCAGCAATGATCCTATCCAATGATACTCCTGTTCTAAACCCCAGACAACTTATTCCTCCACGCACATTAAAGTTACTCTGAAGCAATCGATACTTCGAATTATTAAAAGGTAAAAATGTAAGGTATAAGGTTTTAATGTAATTCAGTTAAAAGTATATTAAAGAGAGGATTTTATTCATAATGACTAACAGATCTTCACACGCCCAATCATTATTACACCGTACGTATGGGGGGAATTCCAAAAATAACGATAACTCCGCATTAATCAAATATCCTTCCCTTGTCATATCCACCACCGTCATCGCTACCTTGCAGACTCTGTTGCAGCAACTAGCGCGAGTTGGGGTTTGCATTTACTGTGTCTAGAGCCTCTGTGCGTAACTCAAAGCGATAGCCATGGGAGGGTCGGCCGTCAGACATGAGCCCGACTCCGTAAGTCTTCTTCAATTGTTCCCCGAAGTATATCAGATATTCCAACAAGCGGGATGGACAGTTTATTTCGAAAGATTGGGTGAATTTGACCAGGAACAAGTCTTAGAGTTTGCACAAAACCTTCAAGATGACTTTTCAATGGTCCAAGGGGCTCGCATTTCAGTAACAGAGGAGGACATAGTTCAAGTATCAGGGTTGCCGGCTACAGGGACTCGCTGGTTCAGCAGAAAGAAGGTCATTCTTAACGCTCAGCAGGAATTTCTTCGTCCAGAGGAGCGAGTAGAACGTAGAGGGCGCGGGGTTAGTCTGCATTCACTTCCCCAACCATGGCCATCAGTGGCAGAGTTCATCAAGCACTATTTAACATGCGAAGGGCGCTACCAGGTAGTGTACAACCATGATTTCGTTTTGATGAATCATTTGAGAAATGCACAACTGATTAATATCCCCTATTATCTACTTGGGTGTATTAAAAACATGTCTTATTATTGTAGACGTTCTAAATTCCCTTTATTATCCCTCACCCACCACCATTTATGCCAGCTGTTAATACAGAGGGGCCTTGCTCAGCAAAACCCCCCTCCGCATGCCCCACTTCCTGATCCCCAGCTGTCCGAAACTCCCCAGCAAGTTCAAACGCCTCTACAACCCGAGAGCTCTCACCATACTTCGGAAACTCCCCAGGAAGGACAGCAGGACAATACCCCACATCCCCCAGTTGACCCAATGGCGAAATCTCCCCACTTAGCAGAGTCAACTGGCCCCACTATTTCTGTCCCTAGTGAAGACTCTCTAACACCACCGTCCCCACCCATTCGAAAAAGGAAGAAAACCCCAACCGGCTCAGTCTCCAAACCAAGGACAAGGGCTAGATCTCAAGTTCTTACTTTACCCGAAAACCCCTCCCCTAGAGAAAAACCTGGCCCTTCAAAGAAAAGGAAGAGCCGCGACTTCACCACCTTCCTTCCAAAAAGAAAAAAGAGGACAACTGTCGAAACAGAATCCACCCTCGTTTCCCCTGACCCCGCCACTATTTTATTAAAACCCCTATCCCCATCCCAAATTCCCCAACCCGTCTCACCTGGGGGGACTACCACACAAGAACTAGTACCCCGGGATAATACGACATTGTTTATGGCTCAAAAAGTGACTGTTCCACAAGAACCAGCCACTTACCCAATGGCTGAAACACAAGAACCAGCCACTGAGGTACAAAACTACACCAAGCATGACGATAGTGGGAGATCAGTAGTAGCTGAAACACAAAAACCAGCTACGCCTGTGCATCAACAGACCACCCCAGCGGAGTCAGCCAGTGTACAGGGTATACATACTATGACATCTCTGCCCGAGGAAAATGAATTCCTCAAATCTGAATTAGAAGCATATAAGAAGGAACTAACCATGGTTCGAGAGGCTTTTGAGAAAGAACTGAACCTCTATACCTTAGCACACGCAGCCTCAATGCAAAATAAGGAGCCATGCAAGGAATACATGTGCCAGGAGTGCGGCAACATTTACCAGGGTGCAGGCTACAAATTAATCGAAGTTCAATTATCTGAGGCATCCCCATCAGCTGGAATAAAAGAAGAATGCCCTACTGCTCCACAAGAACCAGGAGGGCCCTCTATAAAGCAAGAAAAACATACTAAACCTCAGATATTGCACCCTTCACAGGCTGATGCGGCCACTCAGACAGAATCACTACTACAATCAGTCAATGTAGCCATTCAGACAGAATCACTACTACAATTAGTCAATGTAGCCATTCAGACAGAAACACCACTACAATTAGTTGATGTGGCCATTCAAGCAACGTCCCAACCCATTACTGTTGATGCCAAGATACAGACTGTGCCATGGAACCAGTTGGAACAGATGAATAATTGGAAAAGGCAATATGCCGAAGAACAAGACACAATGTTATGCCAACACAAGTTACAATGGCAGAATCATGTATATGCCAATTGGGACAGATGGGACGAGATGAGGCAGCAGCTTAGGAACTACAAAAAGGAAGCCAGGGAATCTAAGGAAAAGATAACCCTGATGTTCTCATTAGCCCAGAAATTGATGGCTACACGCAAACCTTCTGTAAATTATTCTCTCTTTCTTGCCAAACGATTCATTTATTTTCAGTTAAAAGCAATAAAAAACGGCAGACCATATGAGCTAATGACTGCAGAAAACTTTGTTGAAACGTTTAACGAGGCCCCTGAGAGTGATCAGCATTTGCTGTGTGAACTCTACCTCCATAACGAAGCTATGCCAGAGAATAGAGAAGTCAATCTTATTCCAATTGCAGGAGACATACAAATAAGGGCATTTGTATCATTTTTGTCTAATCAGCTCACTTGGCAATCCGCGTTCACTGCAAGCAGTCATAATGAGGACAATAAACTCCTATGGATCAGACCAGAGCCCTTGAGGCCAGCCCTGTTCATCGCCCAATATTATGAGTTTTTACAGAAGCCAGGAATGCACAGGTACATGCAGCAATTACAGGCTTCAACACTGTCGAAGTGTCAACAACACATTAGGGTAAAAGGTAATGCTGCAATGAACGCCAATGTTGTGTTTTGGCAACAGTCATGCAAAGAAAGACAGGACTATCACCCTTTTAACCCTCACAATCTTCAAGCTGCATTATCCAGGGTTTCCAATTACATTCGTTGTATTCAACATTGTGGAGTAAACTGGATCGGATATCGTTTCCATTTTCCAAGTCTATGGCTTCCTTCAGAACAGTATTAGTGCAACTTCCAGTTGACCAACAGAGATGAAACCTTGGCATGGCAACACTTGCAGAATAACAGACGATTCAGAGCTCCTACAGATGCCACCTTCTCCAGCTATTGCTTGAGTAATTTGCATGCTCAGTCCCAGTACTCAGACTCTGATTCAGACTAGGGGTTGCCTGAGGACATGCAACATTGTTAGCTGGGGGGGATGTTAGGACCCCACTATGTATCATTTTTGCCACATATTTTGATACCATTTTACCTTTATAACCATGAATCCCAGTATCATCTTCATCCACTTTTTCCCAAGGTATACAAAAAACCTCTTCTTTATTATATGATTAATCTGTTTTACATTTAATTCCACAATACTCTTATATTTTATCATTAATCGAAGTATATCATTGCTAATACAAATCCAGAGGTTGCAGATAAGCATTGTGGCCGTTGCTGAAACAGCTGACTCCGTTGCTGAAACAGCTGACTCCGTTGCTGAAACAGCTGACCCAGTTGCTGAAACAGCCGTCAAACACGCAAATTCCGTTGGCCGTAATTTGCGATTCTGGAAGAGCTTTTTGAAGAATAGTGGCAGCAGTACGAAGACATGATTATCTGGATTATCCTGAAGATAGCATTCTTGTTATCTCTGTTGTAACAATATCTTTTTATGAAGAACCGAATAATCCTGTTTTGGGGAAAAACAGATTTGAGATTTGCTCTCATGTAAACTGTAAATGATGTCTCCTCTTTAAAAAGAGGAGACATCATCATTAGAAGGTCGGTCATTGTGAAAGCTACAGGAGCATACTGTGTGAAGATTGGAGCTAGTCTCCATTTGTAATGTACCAGTAATTTTGACAGATGAATAAATCTTTCTTTTGATCGTTTCAGTTTAATTCTTTCTCCCGGGGAATCTTGTGAGAAGGAAAGGGCCCGCCTTCCTCACAAGATTCGCCCATTGGTTCTGGTAGATTGTTTAATTCTTTATATGTTTGCACTTCATTTTGATTCTGTTGTTAGACACTGGCTACACAGCTTGAGTAATACTCTGTTTCCTGAGCAATGCATATATTGAATGCTTTCACTCTTAGCAGTTGAGATATCTGTTTCTGTTTGATTGCATGAATGAATGATGTTGGGAGACAGGTGCTGAAGATTCCTGCATACAGGAATAGGGTTCTGTTCCCATTAATTGCTTTCCTTTATCTGCAGCGTGAGTAGAAACAAGAGAACAAGTGCTGAAGGTTCCTGCTCACAGGAATAGGGTCTTGATCTCTTAAGTTTACAGTGTGATTAGGTGTCAGGCATCAGGTGTTGAAGTTCCTCACTAAGGAATAGGGTCCTGTTCCTACTGTGGTTGATTGATTTCTTTCCTTGCAGATTGATTTTCCTTTATTTGAATTGTAACTGCAATAGAGGGATTATCTCCGTATAACTTAATTGACTTCAGCTTTGATTAAATAGAGTGTGAACCAGTAGATTGGTGAGATTAATAACTGTGTGTTCTTTCTTTTACTACAACATTGCTTCTGCTTTTGAAATCGAGCATATCCAGTGCGAGACTACCTTTGAAATAAAAAGACTTCCTCGGGTTGACAATTTATGTGGCGCTTGAATTGTGGAAACAATTAAAACGGCCAACAGAGTCCATATTGGAACTATGTACAAGCTGCAAGGTAGCACTATTATTCATTGGTGCAACAATTTTATGGTTCCTGAAACTGGAGCAGAAAATCTGTTGGTCTTTGGAGAGAAGACCATGTTGTGGCATCAAAGGATTAGACATATTGGAGAGAAGGGCCTTCGAATACTTCATGGTAAAGGTATGGTAGAATTTATGAGTAATAGGTCTTTGGATTTTGATTTATGTGAAAATTGTGTATATGGGAAGCAAAATTGGGTGAGTTTCCCCTTTAGTGGTAAGAGGGTGAAACACATATTAGAACTTGTGTGCAGTGATGTGTTTGGACCTGTAAAGGTTCCATCACTGGGTGAGTCTATGTACTATGTATCATTTATAGATGAATTCTAAAGGAATACATGGATATATTTCCTTAAGAAGAAATCTGAAGTCTTTGATAGGTTTAAAGAATTTAAGGCTGTAGTGGAAAACTAGACATAGAAGAAGATAAAGGTGTTGAGGATAGATAATGGTGGAGAGTTTTGCAGCAAGGAATTTGAAGAATTTTGTAGGAAGTGTGGTATAGCATGGCAGAAGACTACTTGTTGGCCGGATAAATCGTTCTTGTGGACAAGACCGATCTCCCTAGTATCTAATGATAGCTAGCAACAAAGAGCACAAGCAAATCTACTTTTCTATAAACATGTTTCAATTCATTAATGAATACTAAGAGGCGTAACAGACCCTACCTTGGTCCAACATTTGTTTGAGGCAGTTTTATCCCAACAGCTTCAAACAGTTCTCGTTTAATAACCTGCATACACAAACAAGCACACATCAAAGCATACCTGCATATAACAAAACATGTTCATTATGAAGATCAAGGAGCTCATAAAATAAACCATTAGAGACAGTTCATTGAGAAAAACAAACTTGATTATATTAACTTTATGAATAAAAGAACCTTACAACCTTTGCCTTGATATTGCACAAGTTCTTTCCAGGGTCCAGCAGGATTCTCCTCTACTTTGACAAGCCTCACTCACTTCCCAAATGACATGAAAGGTATGTGATATCTCCTCTCACAAGCTCAAAAAGGAAGCCTAGTTTTTAGCAGCATTTACCCTCAAGAATCTT